>CABFOQ010000469.1:20620-36061 GCA_900660455.1 Gephyroberyx darwinii | reverse complement strand
AGGATATGCACCATTTAAATAAAAACATGACTAAAAACCTAATCTTACGTAACAAATGCTGACACAAACATGAAATTGTGTCACAAATGTGGAATATTTGGTGATATTATCTATCACAAGACCTTTACTTTGAAAACAAATACTCAGTTATTAACAGAATTTTTCTGAGATGGATATTAAGCAGCCTGGAATGAAACCCTTGAAGTAGACCTGTAATGCAAATACACAGTACTGTATGAATGTGATAAACAAATGTCTTCTTGAGCCAACAACAACATGAGTGATATTTGGGGAAGACGACTCTAAATCAAGTGTTATCAGTAATTGAAAAATATTTTCAAACCTATACTGATCCAGGGAAAGTCACCTGAGCATGCATGTTATTTACCAGCAGCTCTGTGCCTTTAATTCAGTTATACACGTTGGTACAAATGTACCAGGGGACCTTTCCTTAGTATTGAAATTAGCCAATCTATTAAATTTGAGTGCTAAAAGACTTGAAGTTTCTGCAGGTCAGAAGTTCGTAAACAACTACAACTTGACAAGGAAAGGGTGTTTCAGTGCACTGGATAGCAGTGACAAAGCCCCCCAATACCATGTCTTCAAATCTGTCATCAGCTCAAAACAAGGGGGTTCAGTCACACACACACACACAAACACACACACACACAATATGCAATTAGATCACCACTGTATGAATGCATTCCTTCAGCCCTGACTGTAGTTAAAGAGAATAACAGACTTGGCAGGTGTGGAATGCCAGCTATGACAGGCACACACGTGCACACATGTACGTAGGCTCCATGTAGCAACCCAAACATCCCATAATGACAGATGCTGACACCCTGGGGTGCTGCCCGGGGGCCAACCCATGGTTTTCAGGCCCCCACAGGGACCTCCTCCTAAGGGAGAAAAGCTCAACTTGGATAGAAAAACAGGGGGAAAGGATGAACATTTGAAATGTTTGTGTGTGCATGTTGATATGATGCAGGGAGCATGGAATTGTATTGGAATTGCAATTTATGCATGTAATTTGAGTATTTGTCTTTGTGTGTGACAGCCAGACAAACAGACACTGAAAGACAGAGTCTTAACATAGATAACTGTTGTTTTGGCATCTCCACTGAGACCCCTGAGACAACAGGAAGAAGAGTGCGTGTGTCCAAATAACAGATGGACTGAGACAACAGTCACATGCTAGGTGTGAAAACACAGACACACATTTAGTTTTGGAGCAAAAAAAAAAGGTTTATTTAAAAAGGCACAGACGTTTGATCCCAGAGAAACAAAATGCATCATACAAGTTTATTATAATCATTTGCTTTAGTTACATCCTCGTTGCAGTTGTATCATGTTCTTTGAATTACAATTCAAAACGGCATTATACATTAAAACTTAAACCACAGCTACAGTTAAACTTGTCATTTCAATCATTGACAATCTCATCTCATCATTTCAATTCTCTGCAGCAGCAGAGAAGGTTAAACTCAACAGAGTTTCACTCAGGCAGTGCATCAGCTTGTACATTCAAGCAGGATCAAGTTGGTTAGGCCACCAGAGGTTACATAAACACAATAATGGCCAACAGTAATTTGGTCCATAAATACAGGAGCAGTTTAATTAAAAGTTTAAGACATGTATAAAAATGCAGCACATTTGGGACATATTCTCAAGCAACAGACTTCTTCTTTTCAAACAAAAGTAACTTAGATTTCTCTCAAACACAACATTAAAGTGAAATTCAAAATGGTTTAAAGATTCAAACAGACTCTTCCGTACACCGACGATATCATAAGAAGAGATTAAAAAGCATACAGTGTGAGGGTGCTACAAGAGGCGTCCTTTGACTTATCACATAGATGTGCAAACATGGCATAAAGTTAATACTCCAGTAATGTGTATTTTCGGTAGGATTTATTACTGCTATGTAAGAAGAGTCCGGGCTGTTTGGAACAGAAGGGAGGCATTTCCTGTCGGAGGTACAGGGGATGGCACAGCCTTGTGGAGCTGAAGAGCCCGAGAACAGAGCAGAGAGCCTGAGGAAAAAAGGATGATTGTAAATTTGTGTGCGTGTGTTAGAGCGAGAGAGAGTGAGAGAGTGAGAGAGTGAGTGATGGAGAGTGTGCATGACTTCAGCAGTAAACTGACCACTTTGAGAGAAAAAGTACTGTATTGAGTACTGAGTATACATCAGCAAAGAGAGCACGTACAAGCTCACAGTCCGAACTTCTGGGAACTGCAGGACAGTGGATGCAGGAAATGAAGATCTTATGTAACAAGTTATGCACATAATGACCAGTGCTTGGAAAGTATGTGTAGTGACATAATGAATGGCCCCTCAGCTTACTGGAACTGTAGATTATTTCATCTAACCCTAATTTTCTCTTTGTTCCCTTCCCTTTGTTGAGATGAAGGATCAGAAAAAGCAGAAGCAGCCAGGCTGTTGGGGTGTATATATGTGGTTACCTTTAGTCTGAGCATGCTCAGAAGAGCCCGGTGATCTCCTCGGTGACAGGGTCAAGGTCAATGTCATAGAAACACGGTCGGGTGGGCAGGCCAGGCATAGTGCTCATCTGAGACAAAAACACAATGAAAGGAGAGGATAAGTACTATATGGGGTGGGGGAGTAAAAAAAACAAGGGGAAAAAAAAGAAGAAACTGCTTTTGTGTTAATAAAAAACAGTTTCACCCAATTCCCAAAGCTAGTTACTGCTTAAGTACTGGTGTGGCCAGTTCAAAATGGTAAACAACTCTGTGACTGCCCATCGAGGAAGTATGATAGTAGACAGAAGATAGTTGGTGATCCACTGGTATAAACAGAAACCAGAATATTTGAGAAAAGTATTATGTATTATATTTTTATATGTAGATTTACATTTCAAGTAGATCTGGTGAACTCACTGACTGCGGGATTTTTATTAGATCCTTGTTGAACTGTACATGTCTGAAATGCCTGTGGTAGAAACCTTTATAGGCCAGCTGTTGGCCCTCATGTTAAATCACTCTTAAGACAAACATTGTTGTAAAAAGACATAAGAATAACTAATAGACATAAAGACATAAGAATCCCTAATAACTACATAAATCTATTACACAACACATAAAACGTAATCGTTTTATTGAAAATTACTTCTTAGTCAATTTCAAATGCTCTGCCTAAACTTCAGGGACAACTATATTATAACCTGCTGCCCTACACTATTTTTTTCCAGGTATATTGGCTAACTTCAACACAAACTTAAAACAACAACTCAAAACCAACAACAACACTAGTTGACTCCTATATGACCAGTTGATATTATGGGCTCATAATAATAATCACCTAATAAAGTTAATAATCACCTAATAACCACAAAGTTGCCATTGTACTAGGGTTGGATGTTTGGATGAACAGGCTGGGGATCGGAAATTCCCTTGCTGATGTAAATAATGTTGGTTAATTTAAAATGTAACCTAGTGCAAGACACAAATGGGGAAGTGCAGGCAGGAGCAAACATTCTGCTCAAGTTGATTTAAAATGTATTTACAGGCAGCGCAGAAGGTAGACTGCACTGCGACCTGAAAATGTAAATCTAAAATGTAAAAACATCCCTTCCTTATACATTTAAAAGCCATGTTTCAATTCCAGTCATCATGACTACACAGTTCACACTGTGTGCGTGTGTGTGTGTCTACCTCCAGATCCCACACCCACCCCCTAACGGATGAATACACAGGGGATCGGCGATATATGTAAACGGACTGTAAACCAACCTCATCAAACATGACATCATGGAATATTCTGGCCCCCATCCCACAAGAGCTTAACAGACCACCACAATTACAATCAATGCATATCAGCAGGACCAGGAAGCTTATTGATGGTTACAATAAACGTTTGGAAGCAGTTATCATTGACAAAAGGCTATGCAACTACATATTAGAAAAGGAAGCCAATAATCATGGTCATAGATAAAAGCCATAAAACATTTTTTTTTTTAAAATATTTGTATTCTCATGGTTTGATCATGTGCTGTTAAATAAAACAGAACATGTTAAGAAAGTTGTTTCAATTCCCAATTATTTCAGAAGATATTAATCTATAATCAATAATCTTGCCCAGAACAGTATGTTGACTGAAAGCAACAAGTTCACACCCAGTCTCTGGAGGTTGTCGAATCGGCATTCTGGGAAATGCAGGAAATCACTTACTGTAGTAGAAGTAGACGAGACAGGCTGAGGGCAAGTTCATACGCCAAAAAAACTTCACACCCCCATCACAGATTGATGATATATAACAGTGTAAGTGTATCTGAGGGTGGGATTTTCCTTAAATGTCATTTTGACGAAAGCAATGCACAGTGACAGTGACAAGGGAGAAAGCCATGTGACATTGTAGCCATCCAACTCAGTGGGCCGCAGGTTCAGCCCTCTTCGACCCAGAATCACAGATGGATCCAGTTTCACCACTCAAATCAACAAGGTTTCTCACACTCACTAAATCATTCTCCTGACATTGCAAAGCCTCCTCTGCTAACCCAAACCCCAGTAAGACATCCAACCCCTGGCCTTCTCAGCACAAGGGGAGTTTACACAGACTGTTATACTCAGATGGATTTTGCAGAGGACAATATGAATAAAGGGATTTGGTTGTAGATTTGAAAAAAAATGGAAAAAACTAAATTGGCCTATGTGTGTGTGTGTGTGTGTGTGTGTGTGTGTGTGTGTGTGTGTGTGTGTGTGTGTGTGTGAGTGAGAGAAAGAAAAGTGGGGGAGTTACTGCAGATTATTATAAATCTTCAAGCAGGAACCATGGATTTTCTCATCATCTACCCAGCATGTGCTACATGTGCTTGGCTATTACATTAAAGTTATTCTGAAATAGATCAATTCACAATGCAAGATGAGGAATATGATAGATAAAACCCCATATATTTATAATAATATTTGTATCTAACTAAAACATAACTGAGAACCGTGATATTTAAGGCTGTACCTGAGAGCATAACATAGTTGTAATCTGTGGATTCAAGAAGTCAAAGCACTCAAAGAACTCTGAGCCAAAAAACATCACAACTTAAATATCTCTAATCAATTTAAGCCTTAAAAGAGGAAGAGATAAAACAGGAAGCCTTTCTCAGTAAGCAAATCATATCTACAATCATATAAACAAAAAAAACAAACAATATTAATGGCAGCTTTATATTCTTCGTCTATCTTTACTTCTTAGGAGTCTTGTAAAAAGAAACATCACCGAATACAGTAACAAATAAGTTTAGGATTATAGTCTAGATAATATCTCAAACCTCAAATTAAAGCCTTCACCACAACACAGCTGTTCTGCAGCAGAGGCTGACAGCAGCCTCTCAAATTGAATCCTCTTAGACTTAGTATCAAACTTTAGTCAATTACGTAAAATAAGATCAACCCCTGTGAGTTAAATGACTATAATCTAGACTCATTTAACTCCACGGCAGACAGACGCCATTATAGAAGTCAGAATGATCAATGTGACAACCTCCACTTTAGCAGTGATGACTTTAGCCGTAGTCAATAGTTGCTCTGTTCTCATTCTCTTCAAAAGAGAGATAACAAAAGGCTACCTCACAGGTAGATTTGAGACCGGCATAGGCAGGGTTGAGGGATTGTGGCAATATCGTCTGCCGTATTGATGGATAAACATAATGATCTGTAGTGGAAAAGCTTATGGAGAAAACTCTGGCTCCCAAGAACTACATAGAGTTTTGATTTGTAAGTATCTGAAAGAAGCTGCTCAATGTTCATATATAAGACGGCAATACTCCTAATGCTTCAATTGGCTGAAATGACCACTACTAAAGAGTGTCAAGCTTTGACATTATTATGGGCAAAAATATATTGGGGTTAGAAATTGTATTCATATTTGTGATTGCGAGGACAAAAAGCTTGAAACAAACATTACTCAGAGGAGATCCTACGAGTAGGACTGATTTATTTACATTTGTTTGGGTGCTTGGGACTCAGAGCCCTCCCATCAACCCTCCAACCCCCGTAGAAATGGCTACAATACAAAAAAACAACAACTACAATTTTAGATATTTTTCACAAGGGTTTTCCTGTCTTAATAGTCATCTACCATCCATATACAACATCTAAGATTTCAGGCTACAATTACCTAGTTGGAACATTGGAGAAGGACATGTCCTTTTGTTCTGTCCACTGGTATGTGTGCACAATCACGTCAGAACCCTGTTAGCGTCACCAGCTTTTAAAGGAGAGGCATGTGGGCGTACATTGAGATTAAATAAAAATCAACTGACTGGGGGAATTCTCCCTAATGAAATTTGGGACATTAAAAGGGTGAGCATGTGAATAGTGATTCAGGCGTACGGTCAATGGGACTTTACAGGGGTGGGAACCCCAAGATGTGCTGGAATCTCTGAATGCCTTGTGGGGCTGGCACTACAAAACAAATTCAAACCGAGTGAGCCCAAGTGTGAATGGAGCGGAAGATTCTCCGGAGTATTCTCTAAGAGCAAGTGGCCGTGTCGATGACGTATTTACCATGCTACTGGCGCGAAACCGGGATAATATAAACATCCAAGGCTGAGGAAGAAGGCAACTAGATCAGACAAAGAAGACAATGACACTGTGGATACGTCTAACTACATTTAGTATTGACATCAACGCAAAAACGGCCACTGAGAGTGAGTCGGTCACTTCGTCCGCTATCTTCGTGCTGTAAACAAAACACTGCGATTTCTGCAGCGTACTTTTTGTGTCATGTCTCCCGCATGCTTTACCTAGGCCCCACCCCTTGTCTAAACTAACCGGAGTATTTTCTGTTGTTGTGAACACATCCAAAACGGACATTCTCCGGTGGTGTGCTGTATGTGTGGAAGGGCAACTCCGGTTAAAGAGCGGACCTGATTCACTGGAAAATATCTATATATAATATATCTATTATAATATATAAATATATGTGTATATCTGAAAGAGGCTCAAGACGCCCAACTCCTGTCTCATCTCGGCTCTCGCAGTGTTCCTGAATGTGTGCATTAATATGAAATGGCCATCTTCCGGTGAACTTCTTTCAAACTGTAAAAGTTTATAGCCTGATATTAGCGTTTTGATGCAAAACACGATTGTTGGCTCCTCATTCACAGTGATTACCTTCACCAAGAAATTTAGACGATGTTGTTTGGAGTTGAATGGACGCAAAAGAGCCAGACAGGTACATCAAAACTGATTTTATAATATTGTTACACATGGCGTATGCATGTAGAAACAATCAAAATTAACATTACATGGATGGAAAACAAAAAAGCAAAAAATACTATCACACTGGAAAGTTCCACCCCTGTCACTACGCCAATACAGTATATTCCCTTTGTGACTCGATTAGTCAGGCTCCCAACTGTCTTACCTGACACTCAATCCATCCCTCCTGTTGACCATGTAGTTAATTATATCCAGTGGCCTGTGTGCAGAGAGAGAGAGAGTGCACATTGACAGGGCTTAGCGCAGAGTTTTCTCTTGCTGATCAGAGCCAGAGCACAGAAATCAAGAGAAGTAGGTCATACAACAGTCGACCTGAATAGAAGCACCACTTGAGTCGAATCAAGCATCATGCTTTCCTTTGTTTGAGATTTTTGCAATGCAGGCACTTTGCATTAATCCATCATTTCAAATGCATTATAGAACAAAATCACCTAATCTGAGCGTGCACTTTTTTCCAGTTAAAGTGGTTGAAGAAGGAAAAGAAGCCTTACAGTATATGTACCTTGAAGCACAGGGAGCAGTTAAAGAGCACCTCAATGGCACGCAAGGAGAAAAGTCTCATTGATTGGCCAATGGTTATGGAAATGCCATGTACAATGACCCTGAGATCAGCCACCCTCAAGCCCCCAAACAAATCCAAGGGGTCTGACTATGGGGAGCTGGAGAGAAGGCAAGGGGAGCAGAGGAGGAGGAGGGGGGGGCTATATCCATGTGAAACCAGCCCAAACAAAGACTCCCTGTTTCTGGGGCCAGACAACCCCCACCTCTCCAAGCAAGATAAATAAATAAATACAAATGGAAAAGAAACCATATACGCCCACTGAAAAGGCCTGTAAGAGAGTGACTGACAGACAATTGAAAAGACAAATTGTTACATTGTCTTTGGGTGGGGGTGGCCACAGGGCTGATGCGCAAAGGTAATTACGAGGAGACGTGAACCAGGGGGTCAGGGGTCGGACTATGTGTCTGACCCGGAGTTTTAGGCCATCGCAAGGAAAAGAAAGAAGCTCTGAATTGGTCCAATGTCTCTCTTACCCCTTTGCCTACTTCTTGCATTGGTCACCCGGTGACACAAAATGTCTTAGTCCCCTTTTGGAGGGGTTTTCTTTCTCGGTTTCAATACTCTTTTTCTTTCACTACCCCTCCTTGAAAAAAAACAAAAAAACACAAGCTTTTCTCTGGCTGAGCTGAAAAACGCTGACGAGGCATTTGTCCTGCAGCTACTCACCCATGTTTGATTTAATTGCTTTTCCACCCCTCTGCGCCACGGCTCTCAGCAGCCTGGGCCTGACGGACAGTGCTCGAAACCTGAGGGGAAGGTACTGTTATTTTGACAGTCAGGCGAGGAGACAAGGTTGACCTGACCCACACTCACTTGGCTGGCTTTCCCATGGTGCTAAAGGGGCTGGGAACTGGACGGCTGGGAATAGCTCCGGTCGCCCCCACGTCTCTTGGCTATGTTGCTTGGATTTTAAGAGCCTCACTTAGTTGAAAGGAAGTCTGAATTGATCACTATTATCATTTCTTCTGACATCCCAGACTTTGCACCCAGGTGCTGTAGTTTCTGCAGTTTCAGCCTGCAGTTAACACGGGGAATGACATTTCTGAAAATGGCATTCTAATCCATTCATATGCTTAATGCACAGAAGTGGAAAGGCTTGCATATGATGAGGAGAAAACGGTTTACTCCAAATTGATATGCACTGCTAACTGCTAATGCATTGCTAACAAATGGTAATGAGGTTTGATTGGTTAGCACAGGCCTCTAGAAATCGCCTGAGCCCTGTTGACATGACATGCTAACCGTTAATCCCCGTCATCGCCTTCTGCACACTGAATAGACGCATGTGACAATAAATCAATATGTCAATGGCTGTAAGTAAAGTGCAGTTGTGTGTTTTGCGTCATATGGAATTTTGAAGAAACAGCAGGGGTTGGGTGGGTGAGGTTTTGTGGGGCCGTTTCATGAGGAGTTATGAAATGTATATATTCCCAATGACATGTTGTCTTGCAGTGTCATAGGGAGAAAGGGTGGCGTGGTTGAAAGAAGCTCCAGTTGTAGAGGATGGCTGAACTCAGGGGCAACATGCCTTCCTGATTAACTGCAATGGATTCCTGTTGAACCCGCATTGGAGTCGCTATGGGAAAAAAGAAAACTGGAAGGATTCCCATTCGGTTGTTCTAAGACAAGAATGATGCATTTGGCCTGCATCACCCCAGCTATGGGCAACAGCTCATGATAAAATGCAGTTAAACCTACTGGCATACTGAAAATTGCCTTCTCTGGACATGTTTAATACCTCCCATTTTCTCCATATTTATTTATCTCCTCTTTATATTTCTTTGCTGTATCCTATTATTTGTTACTGCAACAACCCAATTGCCCTACGGGGATCATTTAGGTTTAATTTAATATAATGTAATCTAATGTTTATCCTTTAATTGCGTACCTTAGTGACATATCATTGTTTTAGACAAATCATCTGTTGCTGGCATGCAAGCTGGACAACCAGTAGTAAAGATGAGGCTGTTTTTGCATTTGAAAAGCCATTGGCTATTCCCATTGACCACAGTATGGGCAGTTTCCATTTCTTCAGTGGGAGTGAGAAGAAGAAAAGGCCCCACACAGGCAGAGCAGAGCCCTGGTAGCTCATGACTGGGGTGGTTGGAGGGGGGGTGCAGCTGGGTTTGTTTATCGTTTTTCAGGGCTGTTGCAGCATTACCCTTGAGTTGATGGACAGGAAATAATCGATCGCATGAAAAATGGCTCTTAATTTGTTAGCTGGGGGTGGCTGTGTTGAGCTTGTGCTGTTGTAAAGACCCATTAATTGTAATGTTTATGCATGTTAATGTTAGCCAGAGCACCCTGTGAGCCCTGCTTTGTGTCAAATAGACAGCATGCATCATGGGAGAGCCTGGAGGGTGTGTGTGTGTGTGTGTGTGTGTTGGGGGGGGGCAGGGTGCCACAGAGCCCATCTCTGTGTCCACAGCGCAGCATGCCCAGGACATTCAAAAGATCCTCAACTGCTTTCACTCAAGCGGTTTACCTACCTTGAGCGAGCGAAGGGAAGATGGAAAGCTGAAAAGCGGGCACCATAAACACCTCAGGACCTGCAGTCTTTCTCAACTGTAAAATACCTCACTTAAATCATGATATTTTTATGATGTCAAATCATTACAGAAGACATTAGTGCAATATGTAATACCGAAATAAAATGTCAACGCTACATGAGGCAACATTCCTCCGTTAAAAATACACCCATGTCATCAGCCTAAATGACAAAGTGGGGCTGCAACAGAGGAGAGCGTCCCGCTGTAGAGTCACGCTGTTTATCCAAATGTAATTCTGGTGTCGAGTGTGAACACTTCTCCGCCCACAGGAAGTGACAAATCCAAACTTAATAGTGAAATACAAGCTGTCACCCCAACAGCAGTGAGTGAGCGCTCCATCCAGAGAAAGCTAGACTCGCCAACATTAGATATATAGTGTATAAAGCATCACAGATTAAAGTTCAAATCAAAGCAGCTACCTCTCGCTGCCATTTGGAGCCGCCAATGTGCAAAGTTGCCTAGTGCAGCTTTAACGTTTTTTATATAATTTGTAGAAATTGCATCGCACTCAACCACCCGTTCTCAGCTGGTGTCAATCTGAAGGAATGTCATCTCAGGACTCACGCTGACATGATGGTAATTACCCAATTAAATCAAATAAATACAACAGAATATGGCAATGAATAGCACATCCCTCACTCTGATGAAGAACCTTTGAAATGCACGACTTTCAAAAAATGATTTCTCATCATCCTCGCCTGATTGATTTCAGACGTGGTTCATGGGTTTTGAACTGGCACGCACGTCGAGGAATGTTAATGTTACGATCGAGCCATAGATGCACCGAGACTCCACCAGACATCTGCAGACGTAGACCACGGCACTTGATGGAGTAGAGCGGAGCTGCTCCGTTCTGCATCCCGACTCGTGTGTGGTATTGCAGGAAAAGCAATGCTGATGGCTCAGACCAGTGTATGTAATGTATGACATGTGTGTGCGACAGTGGGATCTCCAGTGCTTTCTTTGGCGGGATCCTAAGAGAGAAACGCAAAGCCTTGTTTGTTTTGCTGGGGTTTTTTTCTCTTCTCCTTGACACAAATCAATCTGTCATTTCTGGCTGGTGGACAGAAAACACGCTGGGTCAGTATGTGAAGAGAGGCAAAGAAGTTTAAGAACCAGCAGCACATAGTACCACGCTGTGTATTCTGCCCAACTGAAATATCCCCTGCACTTTATCAAGTCCATAGTCAGCCTCATCTACTATGAATCAGGGTGTTGCCACAAAAAGCTCCAATTTTCTGTTCCAAATCTGCAGCGGTTCCTTGAAGTATTTATGTGCAGATGAACTGAGTCAAAGTACATCCCAAATCAATTATGAAAGAGCTTTGCTGCAGGAAAATTCATAACACTGAAACAAACAACAATAAGGAAGGAACATGTCAGTGTACGATACAGTGAAACCTACTGACTCTGTAACTGATGGTGTCGGGAGCACGGCGAGAGTCGGAGCACCTCTGGGCTCTATGTGGGCCAGATAAGCGGTGTGTCCCCCCCCCCCACTGAGAAGTAATCCTGGAGCCCGAGCACGAGGAATGAGTTACACGAGAGGTATTTTGGCCCCAATAGTCAGGAGCACAGAAGCATCATTAAGCTAAAGTAACTGCACAGGCAGCCCCCCCCCTTTCTTTTTCGTTCTCCTCCGCATCTGCCTTCAGACGTCACAAATCACCGGCGTTAGTCACGGCGAGGGCAGCGCATCCCGACAAGTCGTCGCAGGCCGCCGTACTCTCCGGCTTCCCGCCTTGCGAAACTCCCTCAAGGTGCTGGGAGTAACATTCGCTTTGATTTGGACAGCACAGCAATTTTGGTGGTAGCCGTATAGAAAAGTACAGGGGAATTTGTGGTTTTGACAGAACAACCTGAGCACCTTCTTCTTCTTCTGCGCCATAAACATTTTACAACACAATTTGAAAGAGCACATCTGCAGCGTTCAGTCCGATACTAATGTGAAACTTACAACACGCCTTTAGAATCTCTCCTGTCTTAAAGTTAGCAGCGAAAGTTAAAGCTTGGGATAGTTCACTTACCTTTGACAGGTTTTTAATATACCCAGGATCCTCTTTGTTTGCCATACAATAGCTTTTAAAGCAAATAGACCACCACCAAGCACCTCTGTTGTCCTGCTTTGTCTATCTTAATGTTATGCAAAGGGACACCTCCAAAACAATTAGGAGGAATCCATGAGACCAAATAGTCTAATAGTATTTGCAAATAATTCCTAGCATTTGTTTTACTCTGCTTGAATTACCAGATGGGCTGGATTTACTTACAGCGGGAGTTGTCGGTCACAGAAAAAACGTACCAGATTGACTTTTGAGCATTTGAGCAGCATTTTTTCAAATGCTGAGAATTGTTTGGAAATATGTTTTGACATTAGTCTGGAGCAACTCACATGATGCAGCAATTACATTTTTTCCACGGCCCACTCGTGGAAAGAACGGCAAGGTAGCTTGACTCAAAGTTTTGTACTAATAGCGGAGCTAGGTCTCTGCAGCGCGCCCCCCCCCCGGTGTTAAGTGCTACCTGACAAAAAGCAGGTACGCTTGTTACGACTAAGCATTTTGATTCTCAAATGTGCTTTTTCTCCTGCCCGTTGGTCACGGGAGAGCTTTCTCACCAGCTTCTTCACGCGCATACACCTTGTCGGTCTACCGCTGATGCCGCGGCCTCGAGGAGATCCAGTGTTTAGCCAACGCTTGCCGATGACCGATGCTTTGCAACATTCGTGTTAGCCCTGCCAGGCCAAAATGTCCTTTCATGGCAATACATGCACATGTAAGTGAGATTATGAATTTAAACACCACTAAATATAGATGGATGGCCAGTCTTTGGGTAAGTTCCATTTTCCCAGGGCCCCAAAAGTCCAAATATTTAGTCTCTCTATTGTTAGACACATGCAGTCGAGGTCCAAAGTTTGGAAAGCTAACTGTCTGCTTACATATCTGTATGCTGAATGTGGTAGTGATAACAGTGACATCCATGTCAAATCTATTCCTGTAAGGATTTCATATGTTTTGTTTCATATGTTTTTCTGTCCTTTTCATCATTCCTAGATTGTACAATCGCATGTAAACTAAATGCAAACCTGTCACAACAAGATGCACTTCTTTGTCTCAGGAAGGTTTTGGCTCGTTGCTGCAGAACGTCCCACTGGTGGTTTTTAGCAGGCCTATCTGTCCTGACAGGAGGCTTCCTCATGCATTTTGAGCAAAGCCAGGTCTGGTAGAGAAAAAAAACCCCTCCTGTCTCCTGAATTTTAAGTTTGCTTTAGCAACCGTCTATGCACAAACTGTTGTTGGATGCCATCATCCCATAAACCGGTCTGTGCAGCAGCGCCACAAACACAGCCACCCTTATTAAAGCATCAGCATTTATTTGAAACGCTAACAGAGGTGCCATCTCTAAAATGCTTTGGAGAATCGGTTGGCCCTCTCATCAACATGCATCAGTACTTTGGCATGTAGACTGCGGTAGAGAGACGATCTTAGTAGATGCAACTCAACTTCTGAGAATAGTTTACAGGCGATGCTAACATTGTACAGCTTTTTCACATTGCCTTCCTACTATCATTCGATTACACTTCAAAATGATTTAGAGCAATCTTTAGCATGTTTCTTTATTTGTTTCATTAAAACAGTTAATTAAAGTAAATTTTAAATTCTAGTACAGCCTGAAAATTGTCTTTTGAGTGCATCTGATGAAACTGCAATATGTTCTCTCATGGCCTCATGGGTGAGTCGTGGCTTCTGCGGGTGAGACAGCTGTAAAATGCATTTATTTGATAAAGAACTTCAACAAAGTGATTACTGAAGTCTGTTTTTGCTGAGCCCACACTTTCTCAAATCAAACTAAGTGCTTTGTTTTCTATTGCTGCACCAGCCTTATTAACAAAACAATGGCATGCAAACGGGTAGACATTTAAATAGAGGGATTTTACACCTTTGGTCTTATCTTGAAACCGAGTATACCTGTGAGGAGATGGACACTTGTGACTGAGCAAATTTACTTTAGCCTGTGGGGTGTAATTAGGTTGAATAAAGCAATCTTTTTCAAGCCAATTAGATCTGCGTTAGACCACCAACCCCCTTTTGATAAGATTGGTCCCAGGAACCCCCATTGTTGTTAGATATGACCCACCACAGAATTAACTGTCTGAATAAACTGTCTATTGGTGGAGAGGGAACAGTTAAACCTATGATTAAAATAGTAATTTGCATACATTCACTCACTACGCACATTTCTACTGAATGAAAAAGTTAAATGAAATTCCTCATATTGCTAGGGGACCGCCTGGATCCTGCTCAAGGATCCCATGGTGGTCCCCACACCCCAATTTGGGACCCACTGGAATGAAAGCATGCCACCAGTGGTGATTCAGTGCTCTGTGAACAGAAAACATTTAATTCTCCACAATTTGCACCATAACTCACGGTTAAGCCACAATCACCAAGTTGTCTTGATTAATCTCAGAAGAAAATATGTTTCCGTGCCACCAGTTGCCATCAGTGTTTCTTTAGTTTAGTTTTTTGTTTTTACAAAGCAAGGGAAAGGAAAGGAGTAATGGAGGGGGTAGGGAGGCTCCCGTCGTGTTTTACGCACTGGGTAATTGAGCGCTTTGACTGACAGCGGAGTGCCAAAAGGCGCAGACGCATTCCGATTGGCCGGGACGCACTTTACAATCTTCTCTTGTATCCAAGCCCCGCACAAGCAGAGCACCGACTTCCCCAAGCTCTCGCAGGAGCCAGACGCACCAGAGGAGCGCAACGGGGCTGCAACTAGAGAAGACTGGCCGTGGACTTTACCAAACCTGACGCTTCACACGATTTTACGCACATCGATCAGCAGGACTCCGCTTTTCTCCGCTTTTATTCCCCTTTTCTCACATGAAGCAAGTTTTTTGATTCACGTCTATACGCGGCACCGTGAGTTCCATTCATTTTATCGCGCGAGCCCGGTTAAAAAAAACATAAGGTCTACTTCTGAACCGTCTTGGAGAATGATCCCTCTGGCTTTGACAGTAGCGCTCTTGTCGGTGTGCAGTGCGTCAGAGTACGAGTACCTGAGCTGGAAGTCGGACATGTACAACGGGGG
>CABFOQ010000469.1:0-20450 GCA_900660455.1 Gephyroberyx darwinii | reverse complement strand
TCTTCCTCTGCTCGCTGTTTGCGCCGGTTTGCCTGGAGCGCCCCATTTACCCGTGCCGCTGGTTGTGTGAGGCGGTGAGGGACGGCTGCACCCCCATCATGGAGGCCTTCGGCTTCCCCTGGCCTGAGATGCTCACCTGTGACAAGTTTCCCCAAGACGACGTGTGCTTTGCCATGACGGCGCCCAACGCGACTCAGGCCACCAAGCCCACGGGTAAGCCGAACCATCACCACACTGCAGGTCAGAAAATCTCACAGGGCTGTATCACTGCCAAAGCATGTTTTAACAATCTAGTGTTGAATCAAAGCATTTTATTAAACCTTTATTTATTATGGGAAGGTTAGTTGACTTTATCAGCATCACCCTGCTTCACATTCAAACAGTTACACATACACACTGGGAGCTACGCAGTACAACCATAGTCTTCTTCTGTAGGCCACTGAGCAGCTGGGGGTTCAGTGCCTTGCTCAAGGGTAGCTCAGTAGTAGTAGTAGTAGAGTGAAGCCAACTTCACTAGCTTAACTTCACTAAAAATTGAACATAGCCCACTCAGGCCTATAGTTTTATCATCCACCCACTCTGGAGTCCTTAATGTAACCTACTTAGAGTACTCGAGGAAAAAAGAGTAACTACCTGACTGAGTGAACAAACAGCCACAGCTTTTGCCACAGTGTAAAAATTGACACCCATGCAGTTAAATGGGCATGAGAATGTTGTTTCAGGGGTTAAGGTCTGTTTGCAGATGCAAATCCTAGCACAAACGAGCCAAATACAACCTTTTGGGGGAAATTCACCCGTGACACCCTGGATTTGATCCCACTTCAGAATGTTAACCCCCTTCCAAACAAAAGTCTTTTGTCATTACATTTTCTTTTCATTCTAATATCTATAAACCGGCTGGCTTCAGTGTGGGGCAAACGTGAAGTTGCCTAGCTGCTATTGACAAGAAGTGATGTTGTAATATTGAAAAGCTCTAACAGATGGTAGTAATTTATTTCAAGGTGTTTGTTGAGTTGGAGGACAATGCTGGGAGGGAGTCCAGCAGCAGCAAAAAAAAACAATCCTGAATACCTGCATCTATTAATTCTCATTTTCTGCTGACCTATCCATGACAAATGGATAAAAATGAAAAAAGAGAGAAGGATGAGCAGACATCATTTGAAAAACAGATTGTCCGAATAATGTTGAAAAGAGAGCACGAAACTGCAGCCAGGAGGGAGAGTGGAGCCAATGGTTTCTAAACAAAGCTCCCAAGGACATGGCAACCCCCCCCCCATCATCTATTACTAATGGCCCCTTGGCTGCAGATTCACTAAACCTGTTGGGACTCTATGTCTATGTCTGGTATGAAGCAAAGCCTGAGTCAAGCAGTTTTCAAGCACCTCGTGCAGCATCAGGGGACCAAATGTAACATAGTCCAGAAAAGCGAATTCGAACCAAATGAGCCAAATTGACAAATACCATGGAAACTCATGAAAAATGCACAAAAACAACATTCCCGGGGAAGATAAAGTTTGGGGAATTCAAAATTGTTTTGTTTTTTTATTCGAAACTACATTTCTTGCCCGAGGTTTTTTTTTATATAGCTATATCGGCGTCCCTGCCAGTTGTCGGTGTCTCCTAGGAAGCCAGCGCTGTTACCCAGGTGAGGTGTATGCCAGGCAAAGGGGAAATACAACCGCCTCATTCACATTACCCATAAATCAAAGGGGGAATTTCCACCGTCACATCATCAACTTACTTATATTTCAATCTGAAACTGTAAATGCACCACAAGACATTTTAACGTAGCATTTTGGACATAAATGGGGGGACTGTGGATCTCGCAGCCTCCCTCTATGACACAGTGCTTTCTGTATCTGAGGCGGAGTAGGACATGTCCAGAGAGTTTAGGGTGGAGGGGGTGGCGGTGGAGGTGGATAGGAGCATACTGACTGACATGGTGGTGTGGATCGGGGCCCAGTTTTCTGAGAAAGACTCCCTTTCTGGGTCGCGGGACCACACAGGGCTCCACGGTCTCCAGACGTCACCTGTTATCATTTGTTGTCAGCGCTGGTGATAAATAAACGGAGCGTTTGCCCCGGCCCGGCGGGGACACAGAGCAGGGCTTGTTTTAGCCGCCTGGAGGTGGAGGCTAGCTCAGCCTGCCTGAGTGTCAATGCCTTTTTTAGTCTTTTTCTGCTCCATCTCAACACTGAACATTCCTTGCCAATGGTATGGAAGCGATGATTCACCAGTTATCTCCCCATTTTGGCAGGGGGATGGGGAGCTCCGCAATGATGGACAGGAAAAAAGCCTAATTTCCTTCCCTATTCTCCTTAATGGATGTTAATAGAAGCCAGCTAACAGTGCTTAGTGCTGAATGCGGGCTGGTGATAATTGATTTAAAGGAGAAACAAGTCAAAATGGGAAAAGGGACCCTGTGACTCTGTAAACAGTGTCTGTTTTCACAAGCCCTTTTACACCTGGGTGTTACTTTCACAAGCTTTTGTCAAACACATGTAATGGACAACTGGCAGCCGCAGCAGAACAGGGGTAATGGAGAGAAAACAACATATTTGTTTTTGTTTTGCCCTCTGCACATACTATTCCGACATGTTGAAACCCATCCCATTCAAAATAAAAGCTGCAGGATTTTGTTATCCTAGTGTATGTCCAAGTTTGTTTGGAAAGTAAGCCGTTTGGCAAGCGGCAATCATTTGCGGTGAGTATAAAAGAAAAAATTGAAAAATCACATTGATGAAATATTCACAGATATGCCTCTAGACCAAATTACTTTTTGGCAAAAACACATTTTGGCTTTTTGTCTATAGTCGGCTTTTCATCTATAGAGCCGGCTATTACTGGAGTTGGAATGTCATAGCATTCCTTTCAACTTGGATTGTGTATCATTACCATAGATAGGTCCCTGTTTTCCTTCAACACTTCTAACACTCCCCTTTCTGCTTGCAGAGGCCGGGGGAATAAATTAGATTAGGAAACATTAAATAGCAGATTTGCAATGTCTGTGTGCACAAATGCTGAAAAAAAGGGAAATGTATTTCTCCCACTCCTAGACATCTTATACCTTCGCCTGAGGTCGTCGGAGTGGAAAGATCAGTCACAATGGCCGCTGGGTTGAAAATGTTGGAAGCCCCTATCTCTAAATGTAACAGATAGCAGGCAGGAGTGTTTACTGCAGCTCTTAGTTACAGCTGGCTATAAAAGTTGAGGACATTCCTCAGCGAGGTCAGGTCATCGGAGCATTGACCAACCCAAGAGAGAAGAGAGAGAAGCAAGAAGAGTTTTACTTCCAAGACACTAGATAGTATCTGTTCCACTCAAGGATGGGTGTGTATTGTGAGAATGATGTCCCACTTACGGGATTAATCATTTGAAATTGGAATCCGAGTGCAGGGATGTGATTTTTTTAGGATCTCTATTTAATGCCTATTCAATTCTGATGGGAAATCACAGTTTTGCTGCCTTTTTTTCCAACATCCATGATGAATAATGTAAATAATTCAATCCCAGATTTGCTTTTTCCGTGCAGGAAGCAGTTGAATTGCTTTAGCTTTATGTTTGCCATGTTTGCCACTTTTCCGTCTGTGCTGATGACTTCATAGCTGTGTCCCTGCTTTCTTTTTTCCCCCCACAGGTTACTCTCCCATCTGCCCTCCATGTGACAATGAAATGAAAACAGACACTATGCTGGAGCACATGTGTGCCAGTGAGTTCGGTAAGCATCCTCTCCTGACGCCAACTGCGCCAACACACAGACACAACACACAAATACGCACAGCCCACTCCCCGTTATGCCTTGACGTGCCTCTGAATGCCGTTGGTCAACGCTCGCGTATCGTGGTACACCAAAAATATCATAAACAGTAGCATGAATGTGCATCGCTTGTCTCTTTCATCTTCAGTCTTTTAAACAGTGTGCAGTCTTTACATAAACATGCTTGAAGAAGGTAAAGGAACTGCCTTTTATCCTGCTTATATGATCATACATGGCCATTCCAGTTAAGCTACGGGGGCCTGTGATGGATCATATAGAGTTGTGTAGAACATCTTTGAAATTTCCTTTTCATGAATTCAGTCAAGCTGGTTTTTTTTGTGTACAAGTAAGATTAAAGGAGAGGAGAGTTTTTAACCCCTGAATCGAAGTCACAGTCTGTCTGGCTTGTTAAAGGCTATTATTCTGTAGCTAATGAATTGGGGTCATTGAAAGTGGCACTAAAGTCTTTATGTGGCAGGTCCTCACAGCAGTAAAGTCGGATGTTTGTTCTGCTGTCTGGCCTGTCTATCGTTTCGGAATGCCTTCAGTCTATTCCCGTTGGTGCGCGGATGAGAGACCATTCACTTTCAACTCATTTCTAAATGTAGTAGTTAGTGATGCAACATTCTTTTTATTTATTAATTTTTTTGTTCCAGATTGCATTTAACAACATTTGGGAGAAATACGTTTCTAAATTTTGGGAGTTTAAAGATGGGAAAATCCATTTCAAAGAATTGAAAGTCAGTTGACCCCGAACCTGTATTGGTTAGTGAGCACATAGTCAGCATCCGGACACCCAGTTACACATACTGCTTGTTGGGCCAAAATGTGCATCCCCTAGATAATGTGTACATCCCCTAGATAAAGGGTGTGTCCTCATTTTGTCCTCTGTGTTTGTTGTGTTTTTTTGCCACTGCACAAGGAAAGTACATTGGGGGAAATGCTGAAGTGACAAGTAGACTTTAGCATGACAACTTATAGAATCAATGGACGCTTGTGATTTGAAATAATAAGATTACAAACATTATAAGACAACTAGGTAGGCTGCTTTCTTTCTTTGCAATCCCATGATATTTTTTTTATGTTTTATTGTTTGAAAAGGCAGTGACAGGAAAACAATCCATAAACATTGAAACAATTTTGTTCCTTTCGTCCTTGGCGTGACATCGAGGCGAAGACAAGGGGGGGAGGGGAGGGGGAGCACATTGTGGTACAACAGTCCTGCTGCTGATGGATCAAAATACATGTTTGCAATTTTATCAAGGGTTGCGAATGGGTTTCATGGGGGTTCATGCTGGTCGTGAAATTTCTGGAATATCATGGAATTTTGAGAGGTGTATGTCCAACTGGGAAAGTCAAGGAATTTGATAAATTCTCTGAGGGAAAGTCAGGACCTACCAGGGAATTCTACAAATGGGTGACTTTACAGGAATATAGCGGAATGTATTTTCCAACTTGTTTCACACATTTATTCTATTAGATGGTGGTTTTCAGCCAACTGGAGTGGAAACCAGACTGTTCAGCCCTTTAGAAAAACAACAAAAACAAACCAGGAAGGAATAACATTTTTAGATCATGGAAGCACTCTGACTTAATTATGGAAAGTCATGGAAAAGTTTTACATCAGGGCCATGGTGGGAACATAATGTACGGGTTCATTTCCAATAGTGTGCACCTCATTGGGTGTGCATCCTACTACTTTTTATTGTAAAGACATGAGCAACATTGCAGCTACAAGGGTTTTCATCAGTGAACAAGGATGTTGTACATAATGTCTGATTTGCCAGCTGGTCTAAAAAGTTGAATTCCGGTTGCCTTGCATTGGAAACAGACATTCTTCCAGTTCTCGGGAAAACTTTAAAGTTATATTTATTTAACGAATTGCCTGGTTGTTTATGCTGCGGTAACGGGACTTGCCCTTCGGTCCGCATCCTGGTTTGCCAAGAGGAGAGTGGCACATTATTGACTCGTTTCATCTCTGATTAAGACAGATGTTGTTTTGCTTCCTTGTCATAAGTTCTTTAACCCTTGACATGTGAGGATATCCAGGAAGCCTGACTAGCGGTGCTGACAATCACTGCTGGACGGGGCGCCGCGTTGCTGACTTTGCCGGTTTGAGCCAACAAGGGACAGGCCTGGAATGCAGGAAACATCGCATTGAAATGAGTGGTTATGCTGCATAAGCTTGGCTAAAGATTTTGATTTTTTTTGTGTGTATTAAAGACTCCATCAGCTGGCCCACGGACTTTAGATTTAGTCCGAAGAGAAAACGGGGACTATAAATATCTCTTGACAGCCGTATAGCGTAAGGGTTAACGGCTTGTCTTGAGGAAAAATAAGCAGATACAAAACTCAGAGGACTTGATCCGTTTTTATCCCCCCGACAGAAGATCAAGGCACTGCCATCATCGTGATTTCATTATGCTAGTTTTGACTTGACTGAGAATGCATGGCCACAGCAAGCGGCAGAGGGGCCTGTCTTGTGTTTTGTATGGAGAACACACAGTAAACCTAGCCCAGTTAATTAGTCCAATTTACCCAGCGTTAATACGTGTTGATTTTTGACAAGTGCTGATTGCAGTGTTGTTTTAACACTCATAAGGCTGATATGGCTCTGGGGCAGCCAGAACTATCTAAACATGTTGAATTACCTCTGATGGGTGTGGACTGATAGAAGCGCTGGCGTTAAATTAACCATCCAATACGCTTATCACGTGGAACATAAACAGTGTGCCGACTAACCGGACAAACTTCATGGTTATCTAAAAACCTAGGGGCACGAATCGGTTACTGGCATTGAGGTTTATTAATCTGTGTCGACCAATCATGTGTAAAATATCCTCGCTCTGGCAGCGAAGGAGCATTTTTGTCCACTGAAAAGCCCAGTTCCTGGAAGCATCTTATTGCGAAAGGTCTGTTCTCAGTTAGGTTAGGAGTTAAGTGTGAAGTTGTTTTTTTTCTAATAATAATGTGTCTATTGTTTGAAGTCCTGGATAATTGCCTCCATCCAATTACACAAGCCCATTTGACTTTCCTGTGAGACTTGATCTTGATGAAACCGGTGAATGCGGAGGCAAGACAGCTTTTGATTATTGGTGGTTGGATGTTGCACACTCTGGCGGAGATGTTGCACAAAAGGTTTCTAGAGAGTTTGTTGTGTGTTTTCAAGTCTATACAACTGAATTTTACTTTATGCAGAGGTAACAGTACCAGGTCTTAGTATAGTGTAATACCTTTGGTGATAACTAAGACACTCCCTGATTTCTCAGAGATCTTGGTGAATCCCCCCCCCCACCTCCTATTGCCATCTTAGCTGGTGACGGATTTATGGCACATCCCACTTCACACTTTGTTCCCACCGCAATTTATCTCTATGCTTAAGGTTTTACGGTACCTCATTGTCACAAAACCTCCAGGGCCCTTCAATTAAATCTCTCCTCTACCTCTGACAGCTCACTTTGTTGTCACTGCCAAATTGCTCCGTCCCCATGCAGTAAACAGCAGGGCGGCCCCGCGCTGGGGACTGATCACCTCGGCTTATCGGATCAGACGTGTTCCACTATTGCGAACGGGGTCCAGTGCATGCCCTCCTGCTGGATTTATGACACCCTGGAAACTGGAGATTTTGTGTCTACCTCTGAACCAGCAGAGGAAACCAGGCCAGGGGTCAGGGAGCAGAATTAAAGGAGGATTTCCACCAAAACCAACGTTTAGGATGCTGTTCTGCATTTTTCAAATGTACATCATGTTAACGTACTGTCATTAACCTCCAAATCCATTTTTCATAAGTCTAGAGGTTTAAAATAGGCATGGGAAAATGGCTGTCCATGTGACTCTTTCTCAAACATCTGAAGAAATGCATGTGGGATTGCATTTATGACTCAGAATTCTTCAAGCAATGGGGATATTTTTGGGGAAAACAACAACCTAAAAATCAACTTTGATGCTTTTGATTTAAGATGTCCCCTCACTTTTCTGAGATCCTGATTGGCCTAGTTTTTGACTTGAATTAGAATCCGGACCAATTTCAATATATTTGCCTTGGTGACATTGGTTGCAGAAAGATACACAGTTTACAGGGTTTGACAGTACATATTGATACACATTGACAAGGACACAAGGACAACAGGACCTCACATGCAGTGCAAAGGGACAGTGCCAGACACAGCAGCACCACTGAGGACCACCTACAGGATGGATTTTCATGTTTGGCTTTTGTTGAAGTGAAAATAGTCATTTCAGAATGCCTGTACTGCGCAGATTATAGTATTGGGTGGCTAGTTTTCTAAACACAGTCCCAGAAAACATTAGACTAAGAGTAATGCACAAGTTAGGACACTTTTTTCCCCCTCCTAAATAGTTCAGTTATACGGTGTAAATGGTTTCTGTATACTCTTGGCTAAGGAGATTAAGGACTCAAACAACACGAGGTGCAAAGAAAGTTCAACGCGGAGTTGAAGGATTATCAAGGAAGGAGGATTTATCAAGATGAAGCCCTTTCAGTGGTGGGCTAGGCGCTCTCTTTTATGACTCACTAATTATGAACGCTGCCCATTTTGATTTCACTGAACACTAAGCCTCTGCATAGAGATTGTTTCAGGGACTAGAGACAGAGGATCAAAGTCTTAATCCCTACCATGTGCACTGTTAAATCTGGGAAAAGCAGGACTGTTCTTTTCTAACACTTTAATTGGCAATGGGGAAGATCCAAGGGCGATGAAACCTAGAGCAGTTTCTTCCATGCAGGTTCTACTGCAAGATGTGAGTCAACAGAGACTGTGTGTTTACCTTCCAGCTGTACGGACTTGTGAAATCTATGAAAAATAGGTGACGGTTTATTGGTTCAGATCTCAATGCGAAGAGAATTCATGTTCAACAGTGAGGGCGTGCCTCGCACCGTAGGTCACAAGACTTGATCTTTGACGTTGCTCGGCGCTTTATCTCGACGTGAGCTTAATGAATTAGATCTGACGTAGCGTGCCACGTTTTTTTTCTGACGTTAAATCATGTCGCCGTTTCATCTGCGCTGCACACACGTTATGTGTCAGTGGAAAACAAGGAGGCGCAATATGTGAAGGCACATGAAGATTTGGACCACCAGAGGATGATTAGTGCTTTGTTACAAAAGCTGGAGCTGGAGGAAACAAAGAGATTAGAAGGTTAAATAGAGTTTAGTGTAAGATAAAAAAAACAGCGAATGAGATGAGATTCAGAAGAAATGGTGTTATCCAGACTAGTGATGAACCGATACCACTTTTGCACTACATATACTGATATTAAGTACTGCCCAGATACATTACTTTATAAAAATAATATAGCCCTAGACCATTAGTTTTGTATCACTAGACTAAATAATGCATCTATTCTTCTTCATTAGACAGATAATATTTTATGTGTGAAAAGGGCAGAAAATCAAAGCACTTTAGTTCACTTTATTTTTTTTTAAATTCAGGTGTTTAATCTGTTTCATTTCTTATAATACACATAACTCCTGGTATCAGGTTTTAGTATCAGGGAAGTGATACAGATACCTAACTATATTTAGGTATCTTCCTGATACTCAATATCTGTATCGGTACATCTGCATCCCTGATCCAAATATTTGTCAGCAAGAGATTTGCAATGGTGAGAGACACTAATACATTTTCAGTCACCAGTGGCACGATGAATTTCTATCAAGTCATCAGTCTCACAGATTGAGTGTAAGCAACAGTCAAATACTCATACTGTGGTCCTTAGCATACACTATGTTAAGTGACAGTTGACTCCATGCTAACACTTTAGCATACACTATATTGAGTGGTAGCTCCATGGTAACACTTAAGCTTACACTGTGTGAAGTGATAGTAGGCTCCAATGTTAACACTTGCAGCTCCCAGGTGTGAATGTGTGTAACTGAATGAATGCAAAGCAGGGAGGTTCTGCAAAAGCTCATGCATGCTCAGCAAACCATTTGCTGAATGAATAAAAGTAAAGAAACATTCCAGTAAAAGGAGAATACAGATGGATTGTTTTTCCATACCAGTGTACCTTCACTGGTCACGCCAATGATAGGAAGATTTTTCTCTATAATCCACCCCCCCCCCCAAGCCCTCAGAGAAATACATTAGCATACTTTCTCTTCCCTGGAGAGATGTGCTGATTTGCCACTGATACCCTTTAGCAACCCAATCTTTCTGTCATTCCTAGCATGCTACACAGAGGGATTACAGCACATGACTGGCATTTTTGTACTCATGAAATATTAACCACCTCTCCTTGGCAGCAACATTGTGCTTAGACTGACCATTTTGTACATAAAGCCATGCACCGTTAGGCATGAAGGCATGTGTTTTTGTTTTAACACCTTCCTTTTTTTCTGATTGCAGCTTTCAGGACCAAAATCAAGGAGGTAAAGCGAGAAAACATGGACCGCAAGGTGATCCTGCAGAAGAGGAAGAAGATGTTGAAAGAGGGGAACCTGAAGAAGAAGGATTTGAAGAAGCTGGTGTTGTACTTGAAGAACGGTGCGGACTGCCCCTGCCAGCAGCTGGACCACCTGGAAAGCCAGTATCTAATCATGGGCCGCAAGGTGGATAAGCAGTACCTCCTCACAGGCATCCACAAGTGGGACAAGTCCAGCAAAGAGTTCAAAAAGGCCATCAAGAAACTCAAGACCCACAAATGTCCTGTCTTCGAGAACGTCTTCAAATAATATGACCTCCCCCTTTTGCTTGCATCTCATCCTACATAAGAACTTGCACAACCATAAAACCCCAAATTTTGCTTTCTATTGTTCTGTTTATATAGCTATATATCTTTGTATATTTACAGATATACTTTGAAATCTCCATTGTCCATTTCTAGCTGAACATGGTGATCAACGACACCTCGGTTTATAGGGTTGGGTTTCCATTTTTTTTTCTTAAGAAAAGGACATTGCAGCAAAAGCCCTTCCTCGCTGAAATCATTTCCACTATATATATGTAGATACTTGTGTTACACACTTCCAGAATGTGCTGCAGAGAGATCCTAGACAGGTCAGTGGATTTTGTTGAAATCATGGAAGCATCTCTGGCTCTGATCATATAATAACAGATGATAGAATCAATGATTAGGCGACAGAATTGACAATTGCCGGTATTTTTAGCTTTAAAAGCCACACTGTAGAGAGCAGCTTCAGATAGGGTAATTGTTGAATAACTTATTGAGAATAGTATGATAGAGTGCTGCCGTGACCTGATTGTTTTGTCAAATTAATGACTGCACTATCGCTAATTTTGATCATTTCATTTTCAATTGCCTAATTTCAATTTTTTTTTACATGTTTCTTTTTTTTACTTGAAAAATTATAACTACCAATCCACATCCAACTGCTTGTCAGAGTCCAAATCTTGCTCTATGATACACGTCAGTAATGAGATACTGTGTAGGCCTGCTCTTTACAATATGTAACGTTATAACATGTATTAACAATATAACAACTGAACAAACAGTCCAGGACAAAACAACAACCAGTTGTACCAGAACTAATATCCGATTCTGATTTCTTGTCATGTATGTTGTCAATTGACATGTGGCCAAATATTTTTTTTTAAACTTTTTTTTTTCTTTCTAAATACAGTCTAGATGCAGTAATCATTATCCATCAGTAATGACATTCATTCCAAAACGGCTTGTAGTCTCACATTATTAAAAGTGCAAAGAACTCCAAATCTGTATTTTGGGTTGTTTTGCTCAGTGTTGCTGGTCCATTTTAGCACTATTTTTGTTTCATGATTTGAATGTCAGCAATGCATTGCTGCCTATTACATGTACATACAAATTTTACATAAATATGGAAAAAAGAAATGGTGTCTGGAATATTATTTTGTGTAATCTTATGATATTTATATATTTTTGGTCATTACATTTCATAACAAAAAACTATGGATGTTCCATTCATTTGCCTTTACAGCCTCCAACATATTACTGAGACAGTCATAGCTGCTTTCAGAAAAGTGAAGCCCTAGCAAAATACCAACACTGACTGATCTAAATGGATATTATCCTCCTTATACAGCCTGGATCAAAATGTCAGACCCATGCTTTTCAGTGTGTAAAAGTCTTAATATATGCTATAGGCTGTATTAACATACGGTATCTTTTGCATAAGGAAGACCTTGATTCTCCCATTGTAGTTACCTCCACACTCTTGGCATCTCAGAACTGTCTTTAAAAGACCTTGCGATCATTCTGTAAACCTTCATTTTACACTTTGGTGCATATTGTCTGGTGCTGTAAAAACAAGACAGGGCTTGTACTTTGACAACCATGTCAAACAGATTGCAATTTTTCCCCTGTTGAGCCAAACTAACATATTCACGGTTTTTGGAAAGAAAGGATCTCTCACGCATGCATGTTTTTATTCCCGCTCCTCTGACCATGCTTTTCAAACAATCCGAATTCTTGTCTTGACATCTTGTGATTCCTTAAAGGTTCATTGTGGTTTCACAGGCTGTTGGTACCTTGGTATGCTGTGTGTAAATGCTAATCCTGAGATATACATCATTAACAGCTCATGCTGATAGTGAAGTTTAATGCTTTCTTAACCAAAGGGCAACACCGTCTAATCAACTGTCAAATTCTAATTTGTTTTCACAAAGATTGTTGCTGATGGATGTGGTTTCCATGCTGAACGTGGATGATTTTCCCATGCCATTTCATTCGATATGTCAGCAACAACATGCAAGTGTGTACAGAATCCAATGGAGATATCAAAACAAGACTGACAGGGGCACAGAGCTATTCGCCAGCTTATATTTCCATTCCACACAGATGTGGGTAACGCATTTTGAATGGTATAATGTAAATATTTCTCTCGCGTTGAAATCGATCATATGAGTACAAAACGGATAAACAACAAAACAATAAAACATCGAACCGGGTCTGTCAATAAAAAGGCTTGTTAAAAACCAGGAAGTATCAAACGGACCAACGTCTTGCCCATCTGGTTCCAGTAATGGCTTTGGTATTGGAAAATATATCTCAGATGTGGACTTTGCTTTCTAATCATTACTTCAGCTGTCTTCAAAAGGGCCCCAGAAACCCAGAGCCAGGATACAGCTTTGTCCTATTAAGAGATGATCTGTAAAAAACATCCTGTTGGATTTGTCGTTTCACTGAAAACCGCCAATTGACAAAACTGACGAAAAACTATTTTGATTTGTTCCACGTCAGAGGCTAGGAAAGTATTCTATTATCGGTCCAATATTAACACCGCATACTCGCTTTTAGGCAATGTGATAATATGGCGCTGAGTTCTGAACTGTAAAGTCATATTGGATGGATTGCTCTTATCTATTGACAATTATGTGTGCAGCAGAGTCTGTGGAAAAGTGCTCAAGCTTGAAAGAATAATTATATCCTGATGAAAACCAATACAACTTACTGTAACTGAGTTAGCTTACTTTGGCTACACAAGAGCTTCTTCACAAATTCGCTATGGGGAGAATGGGGTAAAACAAGTCACTTTCTTTTTTACATTTTGTGCTTCAACAGCAAAATGAATGTGCATTTCTTTCAAACAATAACTGCTATGTATACTTTAGGTTTTTGAGCATCCATAGAAATTAAAACATTTTCTGTATCTGATGCAGTTTTAGAAGTACAACCCATTGTTTTTTTGGTTTTTTTGCACCACTTACTGCAGGGCTTGTGGTACATTTTACCCCACAACACGATTTTGACAAAACTGTTTCATATCATACTTAATCTTTACCATGATGGAATCACCTGACATGTAAATATCAGATTTTTTAGCCCTGGCCCATTTACAACTTTTCTTCAAATCTATGATTGCATGATTCATTTTGTGTATGGTCGCCTAGAAACTAAGGGTGGCTTAGTTTACCCACCGGCTCAACTTACCCCTTCCTCCCCTACTCCCATCTGGGTAACTTTTGACACCACTGTCTATTGGTTTAAGATGCAACTCCACGTCCTCACATTAACAGGAGGAAACAATAAAGTGTTATTTAGACTTATAGTGCAAATATTTGGCAGCAAATAGGCTGTCGTAACATAAGACTTTCTTTTTTTTTTTTTACCAGGTCCAAATGTTTTGTTTTATGGATCTTTGAACCACGGCTGAGCCTTGAGGTTTTAAAAAGTGAGGCAGTTCTCTGTTCTTAATCCACGTATGCGCCTTCAAAGGCACAACCGTTCCCCTAACTGCTATTAAAAAAATCCTTTGTATTTAATGGTATAGCTGTATTCCCTGTTTTATGGTGCACCATCGGTAGCCAACAACATGAAAGGGTCACTTTGCAGGGTTTTGTGTAGGCAGACCCAGCCATGAATAATATAGTCATAAAGCAGGAACATGTATATACAAATCAAATTCAGAACATATCATTAAAATGATTTCCACTGTACTTATAAAATATAAATATGGAATATGTCCTGTTCAATGCCGTTTGCATTAGATATAATTTCTGAGACCTTAAATACTTTCTGCTGTCACAAATGATGTAAAACAATGTATCCTGACATAGAGCACTGGTATACCTATGGGCTGACAGCTTCACCTGAATGTGTATATCTAAATACATTAGCTCTTTTTGGTTCATTTGCTGACCTGGAGCTAGGGAGCAAACCATTAATGCATTTGGCTTGTCTGCAGGATTCAGGAAGAGGGATGGGTTGACACACTGCGTTTGAGGCCAGGTTCCTCTGGAATTCTGGGATCACAGTCAATTTGGCAGATTAGTCATATCAATCTTCTGGCTGTTAACCGCCCAGAACCTCAGGCTGTTTGCCTCTCACTATTTTTTCAATGCTACTCGCAGCGTGGGATCATGGCTATAACAGCCATTGAAATCCAGGGGGAAAACGGGATACCCTGAAACGAGAATAAAACAGAGAAACAATTGTTTTCTTTTTCACACCAGCCCACAAGGGGATAGGGGGAGAGATGGGGGTGGACTACACATGCGGCCGACGGCCATATGTTTTTGAATAATAGCCATTAGTTTTAAGAGGATGATGTCATTGTAGGTTTGCTGTTCCAGTAACTATATTCCTCCAGTCCTGGATCCGATCCCTGAAATGACTCCTACAATGCATAAAAGATTCCTTTTTTTCCTTTATAATTTACAGGTGAGGAAATATTTGCAATAAACATGGATTGGTTGGTTTTGGTTGGAGCACATCCTCAGTTAGATCAGTTCAATCCAGACTAGGCTTTTGGCAAGTTAAGGATTAGCTTTCAGGAGGAGCTCACAGCTATATTTAGCGGTGGAGAATTTTTGATCCATTCAGAATTTAATTTGTAGCTTTCAGCAAGCAGTTAAAGCCTTTCCTTTTCAAAATCTCTCACTGAGTCTTATCCTCTTTGCCCATGAACTTGTGCAAGGATATGAGTAAATACGGGCCTCTGGGTAAGTTCAGTGATGCCAATGTCAATGAGCCCTTGCCGTTTTTGGGAGCACTTCTCTGTATATCAGTCACCAGTGTGACCAGCAACAAGTTGTAAAAGTATTTGGCGAAAAGACGAGGATTTATGATTGGTCATTAAAAAGCGCGGAGACCTGTTAAAAAAAAACAGTGAGAAAGAGGGTAATTTGCAGTTGCTGCCATGGGACCAGGTAACTCCACTTTATGGCAAACTGCGAGGGACCTGATTAAAAATGTTTTGGACATTTTACTGGTGGGATCATGTGCTAACACAGATTGAAGATCTGCCTGTGTGATTCCAGCCAATGATCGGACAACTCCTCATGAGAATCAGATGATATTAGACACTTTTCATAGGCATTAGCCATTGTAGGTTTTGATATCTTTGAAAAATGATATTGGAGATCACTGGATTCTGATTTAAAGTATTGGTTGATGAATCCAGTGATGAATAAAAAGGTATTAATTGGTATATTATGTATAAATATAAACAAAAAATATTTTCAGAATAGTATTAATTCATGTTACTTTTCCTTAAAAGCCTATCCTCGTATAAATTGGATGAGTTTGCTGCTACTTACTGTGATATATACTATAAATATACGCAATTGAGATTTATGTCAGCCTCAGAAGGTGGGTAAACACTATTCCGCAAATTAAAAAAAAGTGGGCAAACTGAGTTGGGGTGGGTTTCCCCTTCACTGCGTCCCTGTTTGTATGACACACAAGGCACATTTACGATAAATTCTTCAGCTGTGTCGGCCATATAGTGCATTAGCTTGATGCATGATGGAAGGCTTCATGACTTGGAATCAGCCAAACCCTTCATGACATCATGTTAAAAGCTCAGTTGTTGCTCAATAATGCGCCTCGGCCTCCTATGCCAACAATTTTAAGTGAAATTCATAAACTGTTCTCCAATAGAGAAACCACAAACAGCTGTGGCTTAACCAGGGTGATAAACCCACCTAAACTCAGTTTAGCCTCTATTTAAAGGACAAATCCACCCTGGGATACTCCGACGCCATTATATATCATCGGTTTGGGATGTTCGGTACATTCCAGGAGTTCTTTCGTGATGAACTGTTGTAATTTACCTTTTTGTGGTATCCACTTTCCCCTCAACCTGCGTCGTCTACTTTTGCTTCAGTTAATGATTTCTGAAGAATGACGTTGGACAACCCCCAGAGAAGAGGGGCTCTCTGTGCTGTATACGTGTAGGTGGAGAAAGTGATGGCGTGGCAATTGTTTCCAGTTGAGAAAAAGTGAGAGTGCAGAGAGAACAATGCCGTGGTGTGCTGGCTGTGCCCGGTTGTTCAAATTACCAAAAAAGCCAATGAAGAGGGCATTGTGCTTCACACGCTACTGGACACAGATCTGAAAAGATGCAAGCAGTGGCTACATTGCATTCTGGTCTATTGAGGCTCGAGGGGAGAAATTGGTGTCTCTTCTTCTTCTACGATGGATTTCTCCCTGTATGATTGTTGAACTGTGGTGCAAAATCGTGAGTCTAGAAAGAAGCCCTTATTCTTTGATTCTGAGGGACTGACACCAAAACCTGACGTTCACTGTTGATGTTTTAGATAGCTGAATGAAACTCCATTGTAGCTCCACTGGAAATATTTTGACGTGACCTCACATCATCTACATTTGGACAGCTATCCACAGGAATTAGAGAAATAAAACACCAAACAACAAAATGGACCCAAGGATACAATTGACCACCTTTTTTTTTTTAGTATCTAGGAGACACATTCATAGTACACATCATAGTAAGTAGCATCAAACACACACACACACACACACACACACACACACACTTTCTCCCTTGTCAGTGCTATTCATCCCTAAGTAACTCCACATCTGCAGCCACCTCGGCACAGTAGTGATTAGTCTCCAAGTCATCTCTCTACCTCGCTGAAGGAGGCGCCTTTGAACTGCGGCCGCCTGCTTATTAAGTTATCTTGATATATTCCTGCAAAAAAAAGACAGCTTTATGGGCTTTTCTCCACCTGAAATGAACACACGTTACATATTTTACTTTTCCTGGCACAGCTCGCTTTGGAAAAAAAGATGAAGTGAAAGGTTATCTTTAAAACGAATGTACCGATTCCAGCGGCTGTAATCATGAATGTGCACCATTCAGACTTTCCATAATTGAAAATGCGAATTGAAAGTTCATGTCCCTCTGAATCAAAAGGTCAAGGAACTAAATGCACCGTGCAACTCATCTTGAACTTTTAAAACTCTGTGACATTTGTGTGGCGTTTTTTAAACGTGCTAGACATGCTGCCCTGTGCAACCACTGTCTTCTGCTGCAGGTTAGTGGAGCACAGGTGAAGTGCCTTGCTCTTGCAGGCAAACCTCAATCACAGACATTTAGAGAAGGAAGAATTCGTCTCATTCACTTACCCCCACCCATATACCTCAAACTTTCACATATTTTATGCTTTGCTGAGTGTTTGAGGTCCATGCACCCATAAATAGGATCAGGGATTACATGTAATGGGATTACAGTAGTATGATTACAAAAACTGGTAGGCTAACTGTAATCTATTAAAGGCAATATAAATATTTGGGATTATGTTGGAAAGGAACATGAGTTGTTGTTATAAATTGTTTAACATATTATTTCAATTTTCAAGGTAAAGTAAATCCCAAAAAAGTGACGGTAATCAGATTATGCAACAGAGTTTGACTATTCCAGTGGATTACGTGACAGCTTTTAAATTTTAAACAGGTAATCTGTAACGTATAACAGATTACATTTTGAAAGTAATCTCCCCAAATCTCTTCAATGAGACACTTTTCCCCCTCACACTGAACCAACTCCATCCTAGAAAACCAGATGGGACGAGGAGGCGAAAGATCACCATTACTTGAAATAAGCCATAAACATAACGCAGCGTAATGGAGTGTTTACTGTGTGTGAGAGGAAATGAAAATGGTCACTTAACTACCATGACGTAAACGGTTGTTTTAGGCTATATGAACAGTTCCATTCAAACAAAAAGAAACCTGGAGTTTATTGTTCAACATTTCTATATAATAGATTACAAATGTAGCTGAAAATGTTGCCAATTTGTCTGCCAAAGACCAAGGGTTAGTTACTATCCATTAAATGTACCGTCATTTATTTACATTTTGCCCTATCAATCATTTTGTAACAGTTTGGAACCAAACTCTTCACAGAAAATGAATCTAAAAAAAGGCCTTTTTTTTTGTTGGTAAAAACACTATTTCACAAAGACTTGGTGCCATGTTTTCTATTGGTGACACAGAACATCACGCATTGTGTTTTATTTTGTCAATGTTTGTTCACTATCACGGTTTACACTGCGCGTTATTGCCAAGTCAAAGCTCATGAAAACCAGCCCGAGCCCCTTCGGCACTCTGTGATGAGAATATCAAGTCTGGGCAAAGCTTTTGAAAGTGGTTTGTTTCGTAACATGTCTGATGATTTGGGGCTTTGTGTTTGCTCTGATTAAATAAACTAGAAATCACAAGCTGCTATGAAAACACTCATAAATTTGATGTCAGAACGATATTTCAGTGGGAGGATTTTTCCAGCGCTGTCTGTTTATATAGCTCACTTAAGAAAAAAAGAATCCCCGGGGGCCTTTTTTTTCATTTGTGTGTGGGTGCGCACCCATACACTCACTCGCACACCCACGTACATGCACAAAAACACACACACACACACACACACACAATACTAAAATGGAAGATCAGCCTCAAGGTCATATCGATGTTTTTCTACAGTTCCTCTCCATAGAGGGCGACCAGAGACTGTCCCGTAACCATGAGTTCACAAATGCGCTTCCTGCAACAGCCAATGTGTCCTGTCAAAGTGTCCTTGAGCAGGACACTGAACCGGCTCACTCAACACGAGCCACAAACGAATCCCAGGTTTCTGTTGCAACGTGGTGAAGGCTTGGCCAGAATTGGGGCGCTAGCAGCATCGATCCACGGATCCATCCTGCCTGGAGTCAACTGTCCAGGCTGCTGGTCGGTGAAGTGGTGTGAGGAACCCCCTTGGTACCAACTGAGCATCATTTGAACACCACAGAGCATTGTTGCCGACGGGATACATCCATTCAGTCTAGCCTTTGGCGAGTGGAGATTTCCAGCAGGATAATACGCCATCGTCTCAACATCAGTCCCAAGATCTCAACCCACCTTCAACCAGAGAGGAGGAACTACTCAGTGAAATCAGATGCTGTTTGGTTGGAATGAAAGTAACATAATAATAATGCCAGAGCCTTCAGCGAGTTCCCACTCTGATTGATTGAAATGAAAGTGAATTGATCCCAACCCTGTCCATCAGCGTGCCGTTCTTCCCTGGCTTCCATATATAAAGTGTTGAATGACTGAATGAAACATCAATACAAATGTTTAGAAATGTGTAAATGGGTTGTAATCTTTCACGGGCAACATATACATATACAGGGAGCATTTCAGCATTCAGCATCCTGACCACTCTTAAGAAATGGCAAAAAAACCCAAAGAACTGGTTCCTTGCCTGGTAATATAATGCATACCTTGTGCTGCAACGGCCATTATTAGCTCAGTTACAGTAGAAATAGAGGAATGCCTGTGCGAACCGTGGACAGCAGGATAATCTGAAGAATGAGTCTGGAGAAAAGGCCGGCTCGTATTTCACTGGCCCTGAATGGGAGATTGAACTGTTATTTGCCCAAGCCTGCAGGGCGCATAATGAACGACATGGTGTTTCTGTTAGGGCAACAGTATCAGGTCATAGATCAGCTGTGTCAGCGAAAACATTAGAGACTAAGGTTCCACAAATGGGGGTTTTTGAAGGCCGATACCAGCATTTTTGTGCTGGAGCTGTTGATAGCAGATATTTGACACCCATATTCAAAATCTTTGCCCGTTTCTATACCCCAAGAATGACAAGTATTCAGTGTTTCCCACAGAATTCTGTTCTTGTCAGGGGGGAAAAACCTCTGAAACAGCATCTAGACCATCATGGGACACTGAAACTCTCCACTGAAACCCAGACTAATGACTTTAGGTGGGGTAGCAGCTCCTTAAGGCAGGGTGATCCAAGGCACTTATTCAATGTAGTTAAAACTGCCTTCAAATGAAGAATGCAAAGAATTCCAAAACACTATTGCAGTTAACTGAAAAAAAATTGAATGTGCAGTGAAAATAAATTTTCATCGCAGGCTTTGTTTTAGCTGTGGCCAGGAAGAATCCTCCATCATATCAGCAGTGGACGTCATTGAACGACCAATACCCGATATATCAGTCTCAC
>CABFOQ010000466.1:0-11059 GCA_900660455.1 Gephyroberyx darwinii | reverse complement strand
GGGGTCAGAGTGGGCTGGATGGTAAACAGCCACGACACAGCGGCAGGTCACAGTTTCAACTCCAGTCTTGACACGGCCCTCTAGTGTAACAGCTCCTCTTACCAGGCTGAGCAATCACTTCACCTTAGGAGGCGTGTAGTGAATTCGGCACCTTTCATTGAAAATCTAAACAGGAAAGATCAGTGTAAAAAGAGAAAGGTAAATGAAATATAAGATTGTGACAGATCCTTTATCTTTATGCAGGATCATAGGTCATTTTACAGGATTTATGAATTATTTAAAATCACGTGCAGGAGGTTGTAGGTCAGAGGGTACATGCATTTCAAGACTGAGATACTTTTTAGATCAATTATCTATATTCACTAATGACAACTGTTGTCTTACCTTCAGACTTCTGTCATTAACAACTTCTTCAACATTCAACTCTGATTGCATAAGTTTTAGCTGGAACAAGGAAGACAAAACCCAAAGCATTATATATATATATATATATATATATTACTCTCATTGAACGTATAGCAGAGGACAGCTTTAAAATAATAAATATTTTGGATAACAAAACTGAACAAAACAAGAGTGATGTAAAGGAAACAAAAATCATCTCAATGTCTAGCTCCCCTTTTCTGAGCTTTGTCTCTGGCGCCATCTAGTGTTAGGAAGAGGAATTACCTTGGTCTGCTCCTTCCTGAGCTGTTTGATAAGAGAGAGGTTGTCACTGTCTTTAACTCTTTCTTCACGCAGCCGACCCACCACCTCAGAGGTTTGGGCTATACATGCCTTGATAGCTTTGTCTCTGCTCAGATGGGCCACCATCATCTGCAGAATGCGTGGAAAACAAGACATTTTTACGGGCACGTCTATACCCAGTTTAGTGTTATTACTGGACAACAGCAGGGGAAAAATTCAAAAGTAAAACCCAGCGGTCATGGTTTCCAGTTGTTACATATACGATCCAATGTAATTATTTTTGCAGTGGTAATCATACTTACAGATTCGTAGAGTTGTTTGCATGTCTGCGTGGCGTCCACTTTACCCGAGAAGGAGACTGTGGGCACGGTTGTGTTCAGGGCATGGACGATGCGGTCATCGATGGTGCGCATCACCTTCAGCACCTCCTGGAAAACATACAGATGGAAACAGAGGCAGTGAGCAGCTGCAATTCCAATAAACAAATCTACAAATTGAATTAACCAATGCAATGCAAATTCAAGTTTTTGCCCATTTCTACAATCTAAAATAATTTTTCACCTCTGATGATACGACATGCCATAGTTACACCCTCAAAGTTAAATACCTTCCGACAGAGGTAAACCTGAGCCCAATGAATGAGCTTGAATAACTGTGCCTAAAAAACTGTACTGTGTGTGGCACTTATTTATAAACTTATTATGGTCAGTTGTTTTTATCTGGAATTTTGTTACGGTGTAACTATTCAATGGAAGGCGACCACCATACTTCCTTGTCCAGTCACTAAGTTATCCAACATAGCACCTTGAACTGTGGCTGCAGTGCGAGCATTTGTGGACAGAAGGGGGTCACTCATTCACTTCATTATTCGAGAAATGAATGACACGACATGTTGACTCCCGAGATGTTTCGGTTCGGATGCGTGTAACGTGCTGACACCTTTACACGAAAGAAGTAATACTGCATTGCAATTACCTGAAACATTGAGAAGTCCTCACAGTTTAAAGTTCCAGCGGGCGCCGCCATAGTGGAGTGCAAGGTCCTCAGCGCCCTCGCAACGAGAGATAACTGTTCGAGGAAATGCCTGAATGTAATACTTGAAACGTTAAACATCTTTTTCAGTCAATGTAAATAAATAAGTGCGACATTTATAGAATTACACGTTCATCACATCCAACAATAGGTATAATATGTTTGTCCCAGAATGATTTGCAGCAAGAAAGTCCGAGCAGCTACCTGTAATAGGTAAGTAAATCCTCCGGGTAGCAAGACGGAACAGTCGGTTTCACATTACTGTTTTAGCAAATGTCTCTGTTATAGCGCCACTATCCAAAAGGCTCGATCATAGGGTAGTAGTAGAGTGGTATCGCCTGGTAAAAGTGGTTGCCCCCATGTATTTTGATCAGGCACAGCCTCCTCTACTTACCTCTTGGGGTCCTGTTCGCCTAACTTCGGGTTTATGAAAACAGTCAGAGGTGCAGCGCAACTACTTGACTTTCAACAGCTGACGGAGATCTTTCAGCATTTCGACACAATTTCATGGCTTCAGAAACTGGTTGATTCTCATTTACATCACCACGAACATGAATTTCACCAGATCTCGCTTTGCCATTGGCAGCTTCATGGGTTCGTAGTGTTATTTGGGGGAATTGTTTTGGATTGATAAATTACTGCCACAATTTGTGCTCAAATATCAGAAACACTTTATTCCTTGTATGCAACCATATTTGGCAATAAAGTCTTTCTGATTCTGTTACTTGTTAATGTACCATTGCCAGTTCCAGTTGGGAGAGTAGTTTTGGGTCTGGTGGTCTCTTGTGTTATTTGACTCCCCGAAGATGGATAGATAAATGGATAGATATGTTATAGCAATGTTCCTGATTGTCTATCCAAGATTGGGGTGTGTCGTGACGGGTGGTTAATGATTGACACTTCCCGTGATTGTGAAATTTGTAATTAGTGTTGGTCTTTGCTTTACTAACACACTTTCACAGAACATAACCTTTAATTCAATGTTCATATAGCCTTTGTAAACCTTTGTCCAACTCTAAAGGGTTTTGGCCCATTGGCCTATGTCCTATGTGTCTTCATGGTTATAATCTTTGTGATAGTGGCTTTCTCATGAAGATCATCTGTCATGTACTTCATAAACTAATGAAATACTGAAATGTTTCAGCATTTTAACATTTCAGTGGCTTTAAAAGTGTGTGTGGTTGTTGTAGTTGTGGGATTTTGGCATGTATCAAGTGTGTTGAGATTCTCCTGAGGTGTTGCGTGTACAGATCTGACACTAGCCTGATGTTTTCTCCACAGGTCAGTGGCGTAGACAGGTGGTGGAGACAGGGAGCCGCAGAAGGATGTGCAATAAACCGCAGGAGGCAAAAGCAGAGCCTCCACCTGTAACCCCTGCAGCTCCAGGTAGGATTCAGATTTTGTCTTTCTCTCTCACACCTACACCACAACACATACCACAACCCAGGAGCTCCTTATGGTTCCCTGGTGAGAGATAAGTTTACATGGAGGAAAGCTGACTTAATTACTGTGATCCAATTCAGTCACAGCAAAAAAACCCCCACTTCTAATCCAGTGCTCCTTACACTTGCAGAATACAGTGCCACTATCATTTGTATATAGTCTTGGAAATTACTTTCACATGCTTCGAGGGTTGTAATTAAAAGGAGTGGCTCATAACCAGAACTACCTTACTGTCATATCTAAATTTAATGTTTTGTCTAAAAGCAACTTGTTAACTAGTGATTAGACAGACAAAAGACAAAAAGAAGCTTTCTCCAAACAGGTCTAAGAGAACACCATAATGATTGTCAGAGCATGTTTCTGTCTTTCCTTGCAGAGGGTTTTGTACATCAAAGGGTGCTTGTTGCCATAGTAACTGGGTGAAAGTTCACCTAACTGTCTCTAAGGAGGGACACAGGAAGTGGGGCTGTCATGGGGTGACCGAGCTAATGACTAGAGAATCCTTTGTTAGGGATGTGGATTAACTGTGCATTTTAAATGGATTATTGGATTTAGACTTTGTTGTTTGGTTGTCCGTTACATGTCTGTGTTGTTGTTTCATACAGCACCTCGTGGTGGATTCAGAGTCCCGGGCTACAAGCCATCAGAGATGGATAGGAAGATTTTGGTCTGGTCTGGGCGCTTCAAGACAGCAGACCAGATACCAGAGTTTGTGTCGTAAGTAGCCACTTCCTGTTTATACCAGACCTCCCTGCACGCATGTGTCTGATTGGCTGTTGGCATGATTAAACAGAGCACAGAGCCAGCTAATTGGTTGAATGGTGTTGCTGGGATTGACTGGTCTTTCAAGACAACTGTAGTTCAAACAAGGTCTCTGTTTGTAGCTGGAGGTAATTACTCTGGTTCCTGACATCAGGGAGGAGAGTCGAGATAAAATACCTGATTATCACACATTCACACTACAGACCCTCCGCCTTCCATACTCAGAATGACTCAAAAGAATGAGCCTCAGATGACTAAATTTAGATGTAAGAGACAGACGACACAAAAGGCCTTCAGAGATTGGAACATCATTTGCGTTAGCTTGTGAACACCAGGTGTATTAATTATTATTATTATTATTATTATTAATGTCTGTGTTACAGGTTTGAAATGATTGATGCTGCCAGAAACAAAATCAGAGTGAAAGCCTGTTATGGGATGATGGTGGCCACAATAGGGGCCTGTCTGGTGATGGTCTTCTTGGGCAAGCGGGTGAGTTGTGGTGAATCCACTCTGTGCGTGTCATGATACTCTAGTATCTGTGAAATCTTGGGTGAACTTCTACTTATTACTAAATGCGAAAGAATGCACACTTTGTCCCTCCTATGTACTCATTTGTAGACTTACCACAGTTATGTGAATACACCATTTTGGTTTACAGACAAGAAGTATATGTTGTTCTTAAAGTATTTTCAGGGTGAATGTAAGCTACAATCCCCATTGTTTTGAAATATTCCATTGCCAACATTATGTGATAACGTTGTAAATGGTAGAATGAACCAACCTGAATTATTTGCATCCATGTTGTTTTAATTGTGTATTAATAGCTAGTGGCTTCAGATGAGTGTGTCACCTGTCATTTCTCACACTTTGGTCCAGGCTGCAGGCAGGCACGAGTCCCTAACTGGTCAGAACATGGAGAAGAAAGCCAGATGGAAGGAGGAACTCCAGAGAGAGAGGGAAGCAATTGCCGCTATGTCTGAGAAGGCTCAGTGACGGGGGACAGCACTATTTGCTATGCATTACACTGTTAGAGCCCCCCACCCCCACCCTGTGTGGACAAGTAGAGCCACCAAAAGATATCACAACGCTGTATATCCAGTAGCATAGAAGTAACTCATGCAGCCAAGATACTGCCATTGTGTATAATTCTTGAGGTTAAGGCACACCTGTCATGGATCATTTGGATTTTGAAACGCAACAAGGTTTAGTCTTTTGACTGACTGTATTAAGGTCAAAAACTGCCACCGTTCCGAGGAACACTGACAATTTGTGTCTTCATATGGCAGTAACTGCAACACTTCAAATCTACACCTCTTGGTACGTCTATGGAAAGATCCCTAATGTGTACATATCTAGTGGCATTTGGTTGTGAGGGTCAGAGAAAGGAACACTTTAGAATGATTTCTCAGCCTGTTAACGCAATGCGCATTTGAAGTGGTCATGGCTTTTTATCCTCTTGATATTCAGTACAAATAATAAAAATAATATATGAGAAATCCATTGCACTTTTTGCAGACTTGTGCCCTTGAAGACCCACCCATTGCTCCTTGCAACGACACCTAGTTTATTAGCTTAACCAGTGACCCTTCAATTTGTAACTCTTTCTCTCTCAGGCTTTCCAACATAAATGCCTTAAATATCCCTGTTTTTAATGCATGTATATGAGACAGATGTGAGGAGTCTTTTGCTGAGGACTGTTGGGCCCCAAATAGCTTTTAACCAACCTATAGTTTCACTTGAGAACGTTAAGTGGTCCTGTTGTACGCTACTTGGTCCAGTCCTTACAAGCATATACCCACATCATTACACTTGTGTCGTGTTGATCGCTGATGTAATAGCTATGTGTTGTAAAACAATAAGGTGATCCTAAAAATGAAAAAGACCAATAAAATAACTGATCTTTGTGACTTTCAATCTGTCTATGACCTATTAACAATTTTCCCATAAACCATACTTCTCAAGCCAGCAGTAAAGTCTACCTTACAGGAATACCTTTTGGCATATAAGCGCTTTGATTAACTCTTTAGTGAGCAATGAGAATATTGGTAGCATTTTCACATCTGGTGTCTTCAGTATGTATGTCAGTATGTTGTGGTGCTTCTGTAAATGCTAAGCTTGCTCATACTGTCCACTAAACATCCAGTGTACTAAAGCATGCAGCATGGCAAACTAAACACTCGACACAGAGGTGAAACTGCTACCAGTCTTCATGTCACATAGGAGTCATTTGATCAAAGAAAATGATTACTAATGCATTCTGTTAATCTGTCATACTATCATGCATAACCCCAATGAAACTGATTCACTAACAGCAGTTCATGAAACAGCATTTATGCAAACGGCGTAACAGAGGACAGTTACACAAACTCAATACAATAGCAGTAATGAACATGAAGAGCTGGTTATCTCTTGCAGAGATTTAGACGAAAGTAAGAAATGTAAAGAGGACTTGGTAAACAAACATTCAGTTTTGTTAACTAATGTTATCACCAGTATTTTCAAGTTTAATCTGGATTCTTGTTTTGTTGAAATTACCTGGCAGGATTTCTGAATAAGAATTATGGCACCATCAGCAAAATGACAGATTCTACCCCCAAATAAAAACTTGAAATGCTTTAGAAAAGAACATAATTTTTTCAACACTTCTGATCAATGATTTGGCATGATCGAACTCGAAAATATAACCTGAACATACATCCGGAAACCAATGTTTTAGATTGGTCATTGCCGAGAGCCAATTTTCCAGAGATTCTGATTGGTGGAACTTACTTTGTCAGGGTGCAGTTCTCATAGCTGTGAGGCAGCATGAGCTACTGATTATAATTAGTGTGTTAACAGTTTCAGTCCACAAAATGCTAGAGTCCCGTTGTGGGAAGGGTAAACAGTGAGGTACATTGTAATCCTTGACATCCTGGAAGGGGACTGATACAGAACACACCCCTTTACACCTCACTTCCTGAGGAGGGAAGAGCCATGTCATCAACGCCATCAACCAATCAAATAGTGAGCGTAAAAACTACTGTATATTCTCAACGAGCAGGCGTCATTCCTGAACTAAAGTGCTGCGAATGAAATGGAATTATGGTAAGATTATAATAAAAATTCCCACTGGTCTGCTGCTGGACAGGCTCCAGGGTTAAATAGTCTATTTTGTCTCGTCTGTCTGTCCAATTGTCTCAGTGCGAGGGAAGACTCCAATTCCCATGGTTCCATGGGGTTATGCACATCACACCAGAGGCAGGAGCCAGCCCAAACTCTTAGGGATGGAGCCTGTGTGGATGGAGAGTCCCATTACTGGAGAAAGGAATGCACGATATGGGATCCAGGAGGGTACGGAAGCAGCCTGTTTGTCGTTAACAAGCTCCACCCCTCACCAATACTGTCAAGTTCCTAATCTGACCATCTATGGTCACCTATTCATAGCAACCAACCAATGGCCGGAGAGAGAAGGTAAGGGAAGTTACCTTCATTGTTGAGTCGTTTAAGTGCCTTCAGTAGAGGTCAGTTAAGTCCTTAGGGTGGGACTGGCCACATTGCGCCACTGTGGGTGGTTCAGTCCAATGACCACGGTCATTTGTGTGATCAAAGTCTCACGGTCAGTCCAGTGTTTAGGTTAGATCATTCTTCTCTAGGGATGTGGGGGTTAAAATCACGTCCATGTTTGTCTGTCTCAAGAGTCATTAATGCAGTTCAATCAGACAAGCAGCGCAGTCCTACTAACTCCCATTCACTCGGAGAGATGGGATCGTCAATCATATGGGAATGTGGAGAGGAGGGCATTTAATATGGGATGAGTTGAAGAGGGAAGTCCAAAAAGTAGACAGCTTGTCTGGGGTAATACAGGGATGGTGTTGCAGGGGTGCAATCTGCTGGGTACCTTCTGCAAAGCTGTGGAAGATACTTGGGCTTGAGCAGGTGGGTTCGGATAGGCTGGGGATCTGGGGTTGTGTTGCTGAGGCATTAAACGCAGAGGTGAGCTCAGCGCAAGACAGAATAATGAGTGAATCCTTCACAAACTGGCTGACAAGACTGCAGAACTCTACCCGCATTGGACGTACGCACACACGTGCTCCTGTAACATGACATTTTTAATAATCATGGTAATGATTAAATCAATCTCTCTGAGAATGGGAAGATAACCTAGGGTTGTTGTTGCCCTTGGTCGTGGTAGTAGGAGAGGGAGAGAGAAAGAGAGACGCTGAGGTGAGGATGAAGGTGGAGCATGGGCAGGGGTTCAGTATTATAGCTGGAAGCCCTCCATTGGGGCCTCACACTGCTGGAAGAGGAACTGCTGCTGCTGCAGATCGACAGCTGGCGCCAGGGACGGGTCCTCATCTTCAGGGCTGAAGTAGCGCTCGATCAAGTCAAAGGCTTTCTGGTAGATTTCCTGGTTCTCATGGCCCTGCAGGAACTCCAGCTTGTCCAGACCTGGGGAGGTAGGAGGAATGTCGCCACCAAGTCAGAGCAATGCTACGATTAAGCTGCATTACTTTTGGCAAAATTTGGCTTTGGCTGTCTGATAATGGAACTAGATTTATAGAATAAATGCAATGTATGCCTACCATAGGCCTCCTCTATGAGGGCACAATAGGGGTTGATGCCTCCTCCTCTCTTGGCCTCCAGTTCTCCCAGGCGCAAGATGTTCTCCAGGCCATTCAGAGCCACCTGCACGATTTTGGAGTCCTTCAGCGTGAGCAGGTCACACAGAGGCTTTATACAGCCCAGCTCCACCAGGTGCCTGCAGGGGGCAGTACACACATACACAAACACACTCCCTTATCACTATGCAACCTGACTTCCTTGATACAGTATTGCGATAGTGGCTGGATCCACTTGGTTATTTTTTAAATTTGGCTATATTATCATTGACCCTATTGGGGGTTTTACATATCATAGTCTCAAATAAACTGTGGTTCAAAATCAGACACTAGACCATAATCCATTGGTGTTCCCTGATGTACCACCATCCCAGAGGATTATTAAGCCGATTTACACCAGATTTGACTGTGTATGTTACTTCTGATTGTTGGAATGAGGTAACTACTGGCTCTTAAGACTGATATACCCAAAATGTCAGTCATATGGCAGGAAAAAGCTACAGTGGTTGTGAGACCACGGATATAGTGATGAAAAATGGCCTCAGGTTGTGCTTTTGACTGAACAACACAGGCTGCATCTATCTTCATGTATGGTGGTCTGACCTGATCTGTTCTGCAGAGCCTCCCGAGGTGGCGTTGGTGATGGCCCAGGCTGCCTCCTTCCGTGTGCGAAACTCTGCTACTTGCAGGATAGTAATGAGAGGAGGCAGGAGTCCTGCATCTATCACCATCTACCGAGAGGGAGAAAGACGTATAGAAATGCAATGTTGATGTAAACTTCACAAAATATATGGGTAAACAATCTCCAGGCTAACTTGTAGCATGACTGCACACACACCTGTATCTGTGCCCGGTTCCCTGCAGTGATGTTGGAGATGGTCCAGCAGGCTTCCTTCTTGATTGACTCCTTGGGGCTGCTGAGGAGGTGGAGTAGGGACTGCAGGGCTGAACAGTTCAGGATCACCTGAACAATACAACAAAGCACACTCAAGGTCAGGAAATGTCTACTGACATGTAGATGATGGATTCTTCTTCCAGTGAATGTACTTGTTTGGTATTCAGCTATGTTTCTTTGCCAGACACTTGTAACATTATCCAGAAAATAGTCTTTATTCCTTCACATACTCTAAAAATGTCTTGTTAGCATTCATCATCAAAACCAGTGGGTTTCAATGGGCTATCAACATGCACTATCTAGCTAGCACCTAGCTGCAAGGGACAGCAGGAGCCTGAAGGATAGAGGAGCAAGCTGGTGACCAGGGGGCCAGTGCTTTGAATCCCTGCAAGTCTGCAACTGAGCAACTGAGCAGTTAATCTGAACTATCATGCATCTGGCAGTCCCTGCTTGAAGGAGGAATGCCAACATGCCACTGCACAAGATTTTTCTCCCCTTGTGAAAAACTGCATAGTACACAGATTACATTTAAAAATGTCAAACTTGGTGGTACTCAATTTATCCACTAAAGAAGAAATTAGTCTTTTTTCTTGGCCCCTTCAGGCAGGGTTAGCTACAGAACAGCACCCATGGAGCTGGAAGGATTCAGTGTGTTGCTCAAGGACACTTCAGCAAGGCCACAGGGGCTTGAACCTGGGCCTCCAGGTGAAGGATGGTGGCCCTAATCACTACACTACCCACTGCCCACAAGCTGTCTGTCTGTTTATTAGATAAAGCAATCTTTCACTCCAACAATTTCAATAGCGCATTACCTTCTGTGTGTACTTGCTGCTATTACCTGTGTCTGTAGGTCATCTCCAGTTACTATGTTCCCAACAGCCCGCAGTGCAGGGGACACCACCTTATAATCGGAGTGCCTAGAACAACACAGAATAGCAGTGTGTGATCATTCAGACGTTCTTCATCTCCAAAAGCCTAATACACACCTGACAGGAACTCAAAGTGTGTGTGTGTGTGTGTGTGTGTGTGGCCTTACAGCAGTAATTCCACCAGCCTGCGGCAGACTCCTGAGTCGATGACAGCCTGGATTTTGTCATTGGGGCCGTCAGACAGGTAGGAGAGTGCCCAGCATGCATCAGCCAGGATGTCCGTGTCATTAACAAACAGCAGCCAAGAGAGCACGCTGAGACATGGGGACACCTGGGGAGAATGGGACAAAGAGAGCAAGCATGTCATGTTGTTGGCTAAGTTTAGTGGGCGCAACCGCATTTTCCAACTTTTATATTAAGGACATTACACAGCCCGTGACCTTGAGATAAGAGATACGATATACCTTGGCAATGTGATAGGTGCATTGTTGCCATAGCAATCCATTTATCTTGGCCAATTACCTTGGTGAAGTCTGGAGGTGGGTTCTTTCCTCTGCACAGGTTTGAGAGTGCCCACACGGCGTTCCTCATCATCGTCAGACGATTCTGTTTGGCCAATAACCTGCGAGAGGAGCAGCATGCGCTTTACCAAAGACACAAAATCTCCAATCTCTCTGTATTTTTTTAAGCATGAAGTAAATAAAATAAGATAAAAATAAGCATTTAGACAAATGATGTTGGGCTGCCACTTACTGCACCAGGGAGGGCAG
>CABFOQ010000464.1:0-20570 GCA_900660455.1 Gephyroberyx darwinii | reverse complement strand
GTTGGCTTCTTGAACTGTGCCGGAGCACGATTGCCCCCCCTCCCCACTCCCCCGCTGGCCTGCGCTCACACTGCGCTTAAACGTTCCGTGCCCGAGCACATTTACGTCATCACGATGCAACTTCTTGTGTGGAAGGAAAGTGCTTTTGCACAGCACAGTTGAGTTCATAATTTTACTTTGTGGCTTATTTGGAGTCTCTTTGGGTGCGGTGACACACGGCCCTCTCACATGCCTTATAGATTTATTGATTATGCAACGCAGCGATTTTCAGTTAATCGTGCTGCACTTATAAGAAGATTTTTAGTAAGGCAGCTGATGTTGACGGAGGAATTTGCGGCTTTACTCCCGACTACAATTCACGTTCATCAATAAATCATCGATTTTATGGGACAGTCGCATCATTGACATGTTCGGGATCCGTGCTCCGGCACGATTAGCGATCACACTAGCCCGAATGCAAGTGAACCGTGCCGGAGCACACCTCTTCAAGCGGGCCCGGGCACGGTACGGGGCGATCACACTAGTCAAACGAACTGGACTTTGGGGGTCAACCGGATGGCCTAGTGTGAGTGAGCCCTAACAGACGTGCTTCATTTTCTGTCTGAATGTGCATAGTGAAAACAGAGGGCAGAGAATTCAGTTAAGTGGCAGCTGTGTATGTGTTTGTGCTTCCCATAACCTACTTGTTGGATGTGAGCATTATTGGGTCCGTTGATGAACTCCTCCAGCTCAGCCAGGCGGTTGGTCTTGGCCAGGGCAAAGATTAGCTCTGTTTCAACGTAGGACTCACGAGCCTTCTTACGGGCCATCTGTAGGAACTTCACCAGGTCCTCCCAGTTACCTGCTCAGCACAACTCAAATCAGTTTCAAAAGCACTCAAAATATGTTTACCAAAATACTGCAACGGCGGGGTGACCGAAGTTAGCAGTTCAGTTAGCAGTTCAGTTAGCAGTTCAGTTAAAATTCCTTGTACATGATTTATATTTCTTCAGATCAACACGTGAGTCTATAAATGGATGAATATGACAGATTAAGATAATCTTACCGCTTTGGGCAGCAGCTTGTCCCACCTCCATGTAAGCAGAGGGGTCATCAGCCTTGATGTAAGAGTCAATGGCCTCTTTGACCAGGCCCTTTTGAAGCTGAGCCTTCGCCAGCTGACTCCACACCGGGGGCTCATTGCAGCGCTCAGCAAACTCATACGCCCGGTCCAAGTTACCAATGTGCTCAATCAGCACCTGAATACAAAGAGGGAGAGTTCAGATCACATTCAACCAACAATTTTCAGGGCCCATATGTCTAGGATCTGATACCTAAAGAACCTGCTGGCTTGGCTTGAACAAGGGTTTTACAACAGTAAAAAGCTTTTGGGACTCTTGTCTGTTTCTACATTTTGACATCATCAACCAGCAGCCCACTGACCTGCACAGCCGAGGTGTTGACATCAAATTTCCTGAAGATGGCAAAGGCCTCCTCGAAGAGCTCGTTGCTGATTGCAATGTTAGCAATGTCCGGGGCGTCGTAGTTGTCCAGTCGGTTGATGTACTCCATCACACGGGTCCGATCGGCCTTGATGGCTGTCAGGATCAGGAGGTTCTGGAGGTTTCTGAGAGAACCAGTAAAGAAGGGTCTCCGTGAGCACAGGTCAAAGACCGGGTCTAATTGTGCAGCTAAATAAGGAAAATCTTCTAAACACAAAATGATGAACTGGCTCACTCCAAAACTTTCAAATACATGCTGTGCATTAAAATAAGGAACTTCAATAATATGTTTGCATAAAGGCTTCCCTCTTGTGCACCTGTGCTCGCTGAAGACAGAGTTATCCAGGACGATCTTCTCCAGAAGCTCGATGAGCTCATTGGGCAGGTCAGCGGTCATGAAGGCCTTAACTGTGACCGACACCTCCTCTGGATCCTGGGTCTCCGACAAGGCTGTCTGGACAACCTATGGCAGAGAGGGAGAGCAGGCTAGATGCACCACAGCTGATGCTGAAATAACACATATGATAGAAAATAACATCACAGATCAGTTGCTGTAACCTATATTACAACTTAGTAGGCCTGTAGCAAACAGACAACCCCCCCCAAAAAAACAAAACAGAATAATATTTTATTTTCAAAAGGATTTGGAGAAGTGTGCAAAAACACCAGCAGCTTTCTGCAGATGATCTAAGTAATCAAAGTGGTCTAACTTAATAAGAGAAGGAGGCAAGGAGTCGTACCTGGTCGATGAGTGGTCTTCTGTAGGGGTTGCTCTCCAGCAGCACGCTGGCCCACAACTCGGGGTTCTTGCGACGCACCAGGTAGCGAGACAGACTCTTAAACAGGGAGTTCTCATTGCACACCTACAGCATGAGACACAAACAGGGTCAACATATGAATAACAAAAATAGAAAAGCAAATTGCACACATTGTTTTAGTGGTGATACATACAATGGGGATGCAGACAGCATCAACATAATTTAAGCATCCAGTGACAGTAAAAATAACTTAGGGCATTATGGCTTTTATACAACAATAATCAGTGACGTACTGTCATAGCTAGTAACCTTGTTCCCATATTACCACAAGAGTTAGCATTTCATTTGTCATCAAGCATAGCTAACCATGCTTTATGGGAATTATCAGAAAGTTGCTATGCGTCTCTGAACAATAATACTGCTTGGCTGAAATGACCGTTGTGTAATTTTACCAGCATTTAATGATGATAATGGAAAAAAAAACATTGGCTACAGGACAGAAGTCTTTCCATAGTTTTGCCTTCATTTAAAGTATGACGCCATTCCAAACTCACATGAATCAGCTCCTGGTCACATTGTCCCCTTTCGTAGGCCACGCAGGCCAGGTGGGGGTCTCTCTTCTCACAGTACTTTCCCACCACACGGCTGTCGTAGTAGGGGTTCTCCCTCAGGAAGCGCTCCGGGTTGTTGTTGCTGTCTATGTAGATCTTGGCCAGAGCATTGTGGGTGGCGGGCTCCTCACAGCCTTCATGAATACGAGCCTCCAGCCAGGGCAGCAGTAGTTTCAGTCTGGAGAAACAAAAGTAAGGTTTTGCTGACCCACTGCTCTATATTCTTATAACACTTACAGTGATTCCACTATTGCTGCACAGTTTAACTGGTCTTACCGATTTCTTTTCTCCACCTCGGCAACCAGTTCATCAGTGGAGAACTGTCCTCTCACCACCATGATCAGGTTCTTAATCACATCCTCAGCGCAATCCACATCCAGCAGCCCCCCAATGACTACTGGCAAGCGGCTGGGGTTCACCTGGAATAAAGGACCTTTCAATTACGGCATATTCCCCATTTATTTAAGGACTGTATCACAACAGAATACTACTATTTTCTGTTTTTAAAGAAGAGTGAGACATTCCAATCTGCACAAGCATTTTTGTCTTAATGAAACCGTAAAAAAGTCGAGAAGGACACAGGAAAGATGTTCCAGGATGCAATTCCCAGCCAGCAAGGGTTTGTTATTCCAGATATGGTTGACTTATCAAGCTCATTCTAATGTAAGTTGTGTGAAATATGTTAAATGTTTGTACTGTTCACAAAATGTATGTACTATTGTGTAAATAAAAATCCACCAAATCATCTCTGGGAATAAAGAGTACTTTTCAAAGTACCATCAGGCTAGTAAGCAGGGCTGTGACGTACCTTCTGCACGTAGATCTCAATGTACTTCTGCAGGCTGTTGCGGTACAGGTAGAGGACCAGATCATGGACAAAATCAAAGCGGTCACACACAATAATCAGAGGCAGCTGGTCAGTCAGCTTGGCTTCCTGTAAAGAGAAAACATATAACATTGGTTTTGGCAAATAAAAACCCCCAGCTTTGCTGAATAATGTTGTGGTAGGAAAAATTCCTGGCATTCAATAATTCAGGGATTGTTTTTTCCCTTAATCCATTCCAGTTGTCTGACAGAGCAATGTGGTATCAGCCTTCATTTTTCATGAAATGTACTTTTTCCAGTACACTTAAAAACCACGTCACTTTGCAACTGATAACTTCCACAGAAAGGCTAGATTAATGAGGTGTCGACTGCTTGCAGTTTTGTAGTGCAGTAATAAAGGTTCATTCAGTATCTGTGTTATGAATGTGAAGCTATACTGGTCCATTCCTCACCTTGAGGAAGTTCTTAACGCGGTCGGGATCGTAGCAGTTGCTCTCGCGGCAGATCCTCTCCACCTCTTTGATCTGGCCCGTCTTGCAAGCAGCCTGGATGTACTTGAAGTGGACCTCTGGGTCCTGGCTGAAGTTCACAATAGAACCCAGGAAGTAGAACAGACCTGGAAAAGTGAACAAAGTGATCAAGGGAACAATTGAACAAAATGAACTAACTGCAAATTAAACTTGGGCTGCATTTTAAAAGTGTCCTAATCTGTTCCTATTTTTGTAACTTTTCTAGGTCGGCAATGGGTAAATAATAATCATTATATTAGAACTACAGCAACAATGAGCAGGAATGGCAAGACTGTTTGGCAGTCTGCGGGCTCCCAACTTACCCTCAAAGCTCTTGAAGGATTCAAAGAGCTCAGTGAGGGACTGAGTGGAGAGCTGCTCGTGGTACTTGGAGGCCACCTGGACACAGATCTGCAGGTTCTGGCGGATGTTGGCAGATAGCATTGCCCTCAGACACTCCAGAGAGTCCTCCACTGATAAGGAGCCAAAGAAATTCACCAGCCACTGGAGGAAAGGAAAGTACACAACAATTCAACATTTTTCAAATAAGCATATGTGGATAACAGGAATATAGTCCAACAGTCAACGTCTTGTTCAGGGGTATAGACCGAGTGTGTACGTTTTAAAAATGACACCAATCACACCAGTCCATGATATGTTTTAAGCCATGTGTTTTACCTCTGGGTTGAGGAGGTGTGTGTGCACCACAGCACGCTTGATGTCGTACAGGTCGGTGTAGTGCTCCAGCGCCCTCTGCAGGAGACCGGCCTTTTCACACAGCTGAGCCACATGGGCACGATCATAGTGGGTGAACATCTGGTTGCCCAGGATGGCATCCGCAACCTGTGAAACATGACACCGTGACAAAGTAATTTAAATAGCGACTCTGACTTTGTAACAGATGGCAGGAGAAAATTAGAAATACATATACAACCCAAATGGTTCGTTTAGCAAATTGTGACTTGGTCATAAGAGAAGAAATGTTGAGAAAGTCGCAAATGCTGAGAAAGTCTTGGGTCAAATGGTTTGTTTTACTTAAGGTCTAGACAGCTGGGGTTTGTTAAATCCCACACATCTGATACACTGTGGGTTACAGCAAAGGCTAGGAATTATTTGTAAACCCGATTGGTTTAGGTCTGATGTATCCATGCATTTGTGTACCTGCGGTGCATGGACCAAATTCATTTCCAGCAGGCGTGTCTGGAGTGGTCCCTCCATGGGTCTGTTGTTCTTCAGGGCGTCTAGCAGGAAGGATGTACACTGCTGAATCAGGTTGTACTCCATAAACACATCAACAATCTGGAGACACAGAGAGAGAGAAATAATTACAACAGGTCTTGCTAATCATACTCCTCTGCTGAAAAGGAATTGACAAATATCTATAAAAATTATCAAACAACAACAAACTTGTATTCATTGTTTGGGTGTTGGATGTACCGTCTATCTAGCCTGCATAAGCACATTTTCATTTCAGAGGAGCAAAAGTGCAACGAACAAGGAAAAAGTGCGACTTCTACAACAGCTACATCTGTAACTCTGCATTCAGACACTTGCTGTAATCGTGTCCATTCAGGGCCAATGTGAGCATTCTGATTGCCAACTCTAACAGTAACGGTGTTGCAGTGATAGGTGGGACATACAGCGACTCTAGTCAACTTTTATGCGGTCAACACAGAAAAAGGAAAAGTGGATTGGACTGGATTCCTGAGTTGCTTGCGGTGTGAACGCACAGTAAAGGTGTGCCTTCTGACCTGTGTGATATCGGCCAGTGGCTCCTCATCTTGAACCAGCATCTGAGAGAACTGCAGGCCCTGCTCTGGGCTGATTCTCATGACGTTCCTTAGCAGGAAGATCCAGTCTGGAGTGTAGCCCACCTACACAGGGGACAGATCTTTATATTACATTTTTTCTTTTTATAGTGTTTCATCCTACTCATCCTACAAGTATATTACAGCATCATTTCTTTTTATTTTATCAGCACAATAATGGACTAAATGTAATCATAATCCACTTAAACCCACAAAAGGAGAGAAACGGACAAATTTCAACTACGGTAATTCTTCTATTCCTAGTATAATATAGCCGTAGGTCTAAGATGTGGCCCACCTAGAGTGGACTTTACTAGTCACTTCTTCACAACATGGCATAGTACATCAAATTAAGCATCATCACAAACCTTCTTGGCATAAAGGACTATCTTCTGGAACTGGCCAGTCTCTGCAAAGCACTGGATGACCTTGTTGGGGACGTTGGCCCTGAGGTAGACGCTGAGGGCCAGAGTGGGATCCACAGACTTCACCAAGTCTCCAAGCTCCTCAGAGCACTCCAGCTGTAGAGATACAGACAGACACACACACACACACACAAACATTATGCCATTAGGAAAACATCAAGGCTTTTGATCAGATTAAGTCCAGGAGAGACTAGTTAATGAATCAGGAGGAGTAAATTTGACATGCACTCAAACCTTTCAAGCAAACAAAACTCCCAAATTCCCAAATTGTCATTTATATGCAATCACGTCAAATCCTCAGCACATCCTCAACACAGAACATATAATCATATGTTCAAAACCCTAAATTTTTGAAAGCAAAGGTTAGCATGACATATAACTTTAACAGTATCCCATAATGTGCTTTACTTTCATGTCAGCAATCATTGTGGATCTTTTTTTCCCCCTCCAAATGGTGAGTTTGGAGGGAATCATTGACATGTTCGGGATCTGTGCTCCGGCACAGAGCACACCTCTTCAAGCGGGCCCGGGCACGGTACAGATGGCCTAGTGTGAGTGCGCCCTAAGCCACTCCAGAACCAGGGCTCATATTTTCCAAGGATATGCTTCTGAGGAGAACATTTTCAGAGCATGGGAGAGAAAGTTAGGAGCATGATCTGTGAAAATAATTGAAAATCCCCAATTTCCAAGCTGCACATTGCGCTCCTTTTCCAATTTTTAGGTGGTCATTCATTTTTCTAGGAGTATATGCTACAGTAACAGCAACACTGTCAACCACCCAGTATTCACTTGCCTTGTCCTCTTTGAGCCACTTCTCCAGCAGCTGCTTGCGACCCTGCTGGAGGACAGGCCTGCACAGCTCCAGGGACTCAAACTTGTTGAGCTGGCCCTGGTCCAGCAGGATACCAAAGTACTGGAGCAATGGGGATGTCTGGCCCGGCTGGGCTGGCACACTCTGGAACCGACGGATGGTGTCTGGGGTACGCAGAATACCCTGGAGAGGGAGGATGGATGGAGAAAGTGAGTGAGTGAGAGTAGGAAGGTCACAATAATACACCTTTGACTTCATTCTACCTAATTAGATTCTGCTCCATAAACAACAGACTGTTTGATAATGTCCAGACATAGAGGACTGAAGTGTGTCACCCTTAACTGTCTGACCTGAATTTGGCTCTGAACTGCACCGTGGTAAAAATAACGTGAGTAGAGCAAGCTGGGTTGCTACTTAGTGTTCATGTTAAAAAGTAAAAAATGCTGGGTGCTCTCTGAACATAATGGGTTTCAATGACCCAATGGACCTAAAAACACAGATAAAAATACTATTTTATTGGCTGTTCATAATAGGTGGTTTAAGCATTGACCAACACTTTCCGATAGGTAGGTAGGTACTTTATTGATCCCCGGGGGGATAGGTACCCTGATGACAGTCATGATGCTGAAACACATTGGTCAATGTTTTAGCTTTCTCTTACAGCCTGTTGAATTAAGGCTTTGAAACCATTTTGTACCATGGGTCTCTTTTTCTCATTACCAGTGTAAATCTAAGTTTTAAGTGTAACTAACAAAATCTGAGTTTAAAAAAAAAAAAAAAATCCTTTATTGTCGTACTAAGCTGTAGAAATCTGGTTAGTGTGCACAATCTTAGTTTGTATTAGTTGAACTTTCAGTAATGTCACGATGGTTGACCATGCTCTGCAGGGCAAGTTGGTACACTGGCAGTACCTTGGGTGCATTGGCGGCCACCTTCGCAGCCTCTGAGTAGTTCCCCGCTGCAAAGAGGGTGTTGAACTTGCGGGCGAAGAGCTCCTCGGCGCCGGCAAGGTTGTTGCGGACAGCCATGCGCAGAGCCAAGTCTGGGTTCTGGAGCACATTGGTAATGTAGGGAATGATATTTTCTTCCTCCACGCACACCGACAACACCTGGAGAAGCACATTTGCAATGATTCATTATTTGAACACAACAACTAATTTGCAGTAGACAGAATTCAAACACTCAAGCGTACAGAAAGATGTTTGAGATTGGATGCAGACCTGGGTAAAATATATTTGCATGCTTATGTGTTTTATTTTATCCTACCCTGATGCCAGATACACGTTTACCCACTAAGACCATACAACGCAGGGTTAGCTTTACATTTATTTAGCTGCCGAGGTCCCCCACAGCTAAAATATGTATGCAGGTGAAATCAAATGCTAAGAATAACTTGCCACCACTACTACAACCTGCACTTGTCATTCACGGTGGAAATGCTTTGGTACACTCCAAACAAATCCTGTCTCTTGGATTTAACTCTGAATTCTTTGTACATACCTGTGTGTAAAAATAGAAGTGAATCACTTCGTCAGAATTGGACTTGTCACATTCCTAAATTACACAGATGGCTTGGCCCATGTTGCGTGTGTGTGTGTGTGTGTGTGTAATACACTGGGCCATATTGGGCCAGACTTGGAGGTGAGAGCCAGTAAGGAGATTAGGATGCCTAGCCTGCCTGGAAAAGCTGAGCCCTCCTACTGTGTCTGTCACATGCTACTTGACACTGGAGGTGCTGCTACAGATTTTTATTCACAGGGATTCCCTGAGTCAAGGTCACACAATGACACTGATGCACCAACACCAATATACAAAAAAAAAACCACACACCACAGGCATGGTGACTCACCCATAAATGTCAGCAGTAACAGACTAAGATACTACAACCTAGTATGTATACACAATGATTCAGTACATGATTCAGTTTGTATGTGTTATTTAAGTTATCCACTACGCTTTAAAGCTGCACTATGCAACTTTGCATGTTGGTGGCTCCAAATGGCAGCTGCTCTGACTTTGCAGAATTCACTGTGAAAGGCACATTCTTACTCATATTTATGGGGAAGTCTCATAAATCCATGATGATAGTCCTTGAAGGCCCATCTCAACACTTGAATTTCAGTGTGCTCTTGAAGATGACATGATAAATGGAGGGCCAAAATGTGTGCATACCCATACATACACACTTTAATGTACTGTACCTGTCCTTTCCTGTTGACCCCAATGATGCCAGCAGTAGGCTCGTGGGGGGCAGTGACGAAGATGGTCTCCCCGCTGATCCTGTTCATGTAGATACAGGTGCCAGTCTCCAGGTCGTACAGGTGGATGTAGCCATATTTGGTTATGAGAAAGACCACATCTTGCTTGGAACTGATCTAGAGGATGTAAGGGAAAGAGGAAAATGTTGTGAGAGGCTAACCAATAAACAGGAGGATGTGTTCCAGTTGTACGCTGGTGACTGGAGCATTGATATTAAATCACTGTCGCAATGCCCTTGAACAAGACACTGAACCCCAAACTGTTCAACAAGCATTGCACTACTCTCTGTGCTCTGACCTCTCATTATAACTACTGTTTTTCTTAAACATAGTCAGGCAGTAGAAATCTCAAAGCTGTAGACAGAGTAAAAGACATATATTCAAGAAAGTTAAGGCTGCGTTGGGGTATGAACCATAGAGGGTATTATCTGGTTATAAGGAGGAGGAGGATATCTCATAACGCCATGTTCAGAGAACAAAGACAACAAGTGCAGCTACTACAAGTCTGTTCTTAAATAGTTGTACCTGCATGGCAACAGGGAAGTCATTCTGGGCTTCTGGGGGAAAGAAAACATCCACAGCTTTCTTTGGAAATGGTTGGTTCCCAGTCGGAGGAGTCCCCACTTCAATGATGTGCAGCTACAACCAAAAAGACATCCAGACAAAAGGAGAGAAAGTGTTAGGACACACAGGACTCTTCTCAGTCAGCAAAGGAGAATTCTACAGATATTGAACTACTTTTCTGGCAAAAGTAGGTATTGTCCTACAGATTAAGGTTGCAACAATTCATTATATGGAATATTCTGACAATTAAATAAGCAGGGGATGATAAATACAAAACCAAATTAAACAGGATAAGGGCTACAGCCAGTCTCTTAATTTGGATTTGGTTTCATTTCTTCACAGTTTTGCAACTTTTGAACAGAATCTAAATGTATATTTGCTCACACATATGTTTTCTCATTTAAGTGTAAATACATGTTTACAGATAAGACAATAGTGCATTATAAATAGAAATAAACTCACTTTCACCGTTAGAACTGGATGTTTGCTGTAAGTCAGTATGGTCATCTACTTTATACTGTTGCTGTACAACTATTGAAAAGCTGATTGGGGTTGAAGTTTACATTTTAATGCCTGGTGCACCATTAATATCCTGCATGCTGTCCCTTTAATCAAAACAAGAAAAGGAAGCCAGCGCTTTGAAGACAGGTCTCAACATGCACAGACAAATACATAAAAAAATACCATAAAACATGTGGAACTGAAGACTTTGTCACTTGAGGTGATGGTTGGAACTTTCTTTCAACCATCTCAGGCAATGCAATTTGATTCTTGGCTTGAATACTTTCTCCAACATTATCACAGACATTGTGACAATCTCAGAAGTCGCCCCTCATTTCCAATCTATCTGGATTATATCCCTATCAATTATTGCAGTGTAAATCCTGACACGTTGCAGTGCCGATGAGTCATACTTTTCCTCCTGCTTGTCCGCGCACGGCAAAGCAGAACAGAGTTGACTCTTCAGTGTTGCCCTCCATCTTGAACTGGGCGAAGCCGGCGGCGTGGCCCTCGATGGGCTGAGACACCTTCCTGTCCACAGAATACAGCTGCATGGCTCCAACGACACGGTTTTGCTTGAGAAGAGAGGAGAAACAGCCCATAAGTTAAAGGTCCAAGCAATAATGGCAGTATGATGCCCCCTGCTGAAACACTGTAACACTACTGACTTTGTTTACATTGGGATTTATTGGAGAGGTTTTTTTCCACTCTTCAGTTCATTGTCTGAGCTTTTGACACAAGGGCCAATTGTATGAGACAGTTAAACAAGGCTTTAACATGTATTTTCAGGTTTGAATGGTTTATTTACCTTTTCACAGGTAAAACAGATCATATGTTATGATGAACTAATTTACCCATGACCACCTATGATACCAGTAAGTATGCAGATGCTTGAAAGAGGGAAAGCACACTAATAGTGAGGTGAAATGTGTTTCTTAAATTGGATGGAAGAAAAGAGAGGTTAAATACTATTACTGATACCAAAATGCTGTAGCATATATCATACTTCATTCAAAAATATATTCTTTAGTCAAATATTTAGGATTCAGACTACAAAAGAGTTATCATATTGTGAGACGTTGACTTTTTTTTACTATCCTTTACACAGTGAGCACAGAAGCAACTCTTCAACCAGAGAGGTTTAACTACCTGTGCTGAAATGCCAATGAGCAGCAGCCATTTCTGTTTGGCGTCAGTGCGGTAGTTAATAATCTGACAGCCAGCCAGGCTGGAGTGGCGGTCAAAGACTTTGATTGGCTGAGAGTCTCCCTCCATGCTCCAATGATAGACTGCGTTGTCTGTGACCAGGGCGACAGTGTTGAGGGAGATCCACTTCCAGAAGGTCACATCATCTGTCATCGTGTGGGCCTTCATCTTGCTCTTCATCTCAATGTTGAAGATCTGCAGGGTCTTTGCCGCTGAAAACATTCAGAGTCGAGGTTAAGGTACAATGATCTAGAGGCACTTTGACTATCTATCTGGTGACTAAGACTACCACACACAAACAAACACCAGACTTTGGGAATAAATGAAAAATAGGGAATACCAAATTCCACTTGCTGGAGAAATGTTGGTAGTCGGGGTTTGGTGTAAGTAACACCAAAGAACCATATAGCAAGCCAGCACCAGTTGCAATACAGAGGGGCAAAACCAACAAACGGCCAACCAATAATGTTGTAGCATCTGCATTCAGTTAGGTCTGATGCAATCAACTGTGCAGGAGAAACACATTCAGTTGAGGCTGAATATGCAACCCCCTTGTGATCAGGTGAAAAGAGAACTTGAACTTGCCATTTCCCAAAACAGAAAAAAACAAACAATTTTCTAATATGAAGAGATTCATTGGGATGCCTGCTTTTCCACGCTTATCTAAGCATCTCAAATGGCCCAAAGTGGCTTTCCTGGTTGTTCTTTCAACCCAAAATCAGCCCAATGCTATTTAAAATGAGGCTTCCATCCCACCACCACCACCACCTATGAGAAAAATCAAACTTCAGGCATGTGATCACGGCTCTTAAGGGATTCCCAGCAAAACATGTTAATCCTACAATGAAGGATGTAGGAGTTTGGGTTGGGTCCGAATGCAGATTAGCAACAAAAGACCACAAAGCACACCAACAAATGTGATGACGGGAAGGTTGCTGGAGGGATGCACTCACGCCCATTCCGTTTTTTCCCCCAATTCAGGCTCATTGGAGGGAAGGGACTCCAATCCTTTGGGCCACAACACATATCTTTTGGGTTCAGCCAGGCCCAAGCAAGCCTCTCTCTCAACTAAACTACACCCCATGATTAACTGATTTAAAATAAATGCAGCACATCTTCACATTCAAAATTGGGAGGCATAGTGACATTTCTGAACAAATTATTTGCTCCTGTTGCAAAATACACAGCCTATAGTCAAACAATTACACAGAGAAAAGACATTGATATTTAATCACTTACTCTAAAAGAAAAAATTAACACAACACAATAATTAGACTACAGCACAAATGCAGTGAGAATGTGTATTAAAAAAATAGTACAAAATAAATACAGACTGTGTCATTCAACCAGCTTTATGTGCAGCTTTATCAACGTGCACATAAAATACAGGTTGATAAACAACACATACTGAAGCTTAACTTTCGTAAGCCACTCAAGCCTAATCCTGTCAGGTAATGTGCATGGTTAGTAAATCTGACCAAAATATATTATTTACAAGAGAGATAGTCTGGTAGTACGGGCATGACAATTTGAAATGATTTTCTAAACCAATACCCTGTACATGTCGCTGAAAACCTGTAAGTTATGTCCAGTGCTTTCCACAAGGATATAAAGTAGCCAGCTAGTGGGAAAAAGTAGCCAGCTAGGGGGGTCCGGGGGCATGTTCCCCAAGAGAAAAAATGTGCGCGTAAAAATCCTATTTTGGTGGCGTCTAGTGCATTTTCAGTACATTCTAGTGCCACTATTACCCTGTAGACCTGCCTGGTTCCTCTACCTGCTCTATAAAACAAAACCACATTTGTCTAATTCACAGAGCAAATTAATCCTGGGGGACCTAAAACTAAATCACATACTGGATTAGTAGAATTTCACAATATTTCTATTTAACATGGTATAAATTCAAAATTGAAATACTCTGTACAATAATTAAACAATTAAAATGAATATAACATAACCTATTGATGGGATATTGGTTCAAGCCTAAATGTGCTTGCAATGTGCAATCTGGACAATTCAACTAAATAACAACTGGTTGATTTAGACAAGACAATCCACTACATAGATTAACTCTGATTTATGGATTGCTCAAATGTGTAGATGGCATTCCCATTCCCATGGCTTTCCCCTCTAATCTACTATAGTTGCCCTGCTTGTGTTACCACTGTGCATACAAGCGTTGCGTACAACTAACACAAGTACTGTGCAGACATTTCAACACAGTGCATACAGGATTACACTTTGACAACTCATGATAGGTAAAATTCAACTCACCGTCTGCAAACATAAGAAAGCGGTAAGAAATGAAAAAAAGAGCAAAAACAAGCAAAATAGACAAAGCATTCATGATAGCATGACATTTCTACTAGCACTGGTACTGTGGTTACTTTCCATAGGAGTAATATCAATGACCTGTTCATTAAGATTTGAACAATTACACTATTTACTTTTTTTTTTAACAAAACAGTAATGGGCTGACCTGTATATGGACATCAAAATGAGAAGCAGACTGTGACAACTAGGTAACTGGCTGACAAACACAAACAAAATTTACACAAATGGTCTGACACATTAGAAAAGCAACATACAGAAGGAAGTGACTAGGCCAAGACCTATATTGTTCCTTGCTCAGCTCTCTACGTGCTGCATGAAGTTATGTGCTAACAGTCGTATATATCAATTGTGGCCAGACCTTACCTTTGAGGGCAATAACTTTGCTGGCAGGGTTCATGATGGCGCTGTCTGCAGAGATGGGCCTGCGGATAGGAGTGTTGGGGTCGGCCATGTCAATGATGACAACTTGGGCCTGCTCGCCCACCTTCTCTCTTATGCAGATGAACTTATCCGATTCCATGGTTAGAGTGCTGAATCCAATGTTGGCTGGGTTGATCCCCAGGTTCTGGAGCTGAGATATAAACGGATAACCTTTTTCAGAGTTGGAATATTGTGTCTAGTAAGAGGGTGAGTATGGAAATGTCACACAAATAACCCTGTGGGGTTCCATTTTGCATTTAAATGGTTAATATAAATACCACTGTGAGTACAATATTAGTGGGCAAAGAACTATGATAGTAAGCCTTTATTTTCCTCTAACCACTACAGACAAAAGCTGGGATGTAGCAGTTGAACTTTCATCCTGCCCTGAGTGTGTAAAAAAAGAAAACGTGTGTGAGAGAGATCATGATGTCATTTCTGACAGAATGGACCGCCTGGTTCACCTCAGCTGAATGACACAGGCTGGATTTCATACACGCCAAAGCTAACGTAGTCGTTTGTCTTGCTTCATCTGTTAAAATGGCCTGTTGTGTGTTTAAGTGTAACGTTAACGTTAATATGAGCAATGTCAGGGGATCCAGGCAGATCTCACATGATACTTTATTTTGGGGGGTGTAACGTTAACGTATAATAATAACGTTATAGGGTAGCGATATAGGACCAACATGGAAATTCGCTGTATCAACAGCAATCATTGCGATAAACTTGACGGTTAGCCAGCTCGATGACTGAATGTCTCATATACGATTAGCGTGACGACAAAATCCCTCACGACACACCAACTGTTCAACTGTAACTGCTAGCTAGCTAACCTAATATTAGCTAACCTAGCTGTAGCCACGTGTAGGTCAATAGCGTTAGAATTGCGCCGAAGGTCAACAAAAGTATGTTATTTATCTCGCTGTCTGATCGTCGTTGACAGATAGCTAACGGTAAGTGAGCTAGGTGATGGAATATGAATTGCTAGCCTAAATGGCTAACAGTTAGCTTCTGGCTAAACGGGGGAGGGGAGGTCATTCATTTGCTGCGGGTGTTGACGTTTAACGTTAGCTCGGCTAGCTAACGAGCTGTCAAACAACTTAAGTGGGGAAATCACAAAATAACAAAAAGGCTTGGTTTACAACACATATAGCAAATACATTTTTCCCACATACCTGCAGGTGCTCCTGGAAGCGGATAGGTAGTATTTGAGCCATGGTGTTTTCCCTGGGCTTCTCCGGAGTCCTGAAATTCTAGCTTACAGCTAGCTAGCTAGGAAGTGGCACCGCGCTAGCTACGACCTCCTCACTGTATCGGTGTAGGTCGGAGCCAGTCAGTGAAAATTAAAAGCCCGACCGGGGAGGTGTAAGGAGTGTTTTTAATAGTCGTTCCCAAATCTTAAATCAATAATGTCAGTTGTATCCCGTGCCCGTTTTCCCCACTGCATCAATGAATAGCAGTGGCTACGGCACTGATCTTCTGTCCAAAATCCGCAATGGCGGCGGAAACGGCTCAGAACCTTTCCAATCCGGAAGCATCTGGGGACCCCTCTGGAAGGACACACTGATTTTGACAGTGTGTTTGATACGAATCACTTTGGATTTTCTAATTTGAGCAACGGGGCTGCATGTTGTGTGGGTTTCAATATCTTTAATATTTACAGGATTATAGTTTTTGCCGCATCATCCCTCAAACCATCTCTTATAATTAGCCACTGTACGTCAGTTCCGTTATTGTAACTGGGATGTCATATTCCTTACAATTTGAAAAATGTACCGTACAGTCGAACCGTTCATCTTTGAAATGAAAAATAATGCGCTATTATAAAAATAAAAAAATCTATCCTTCTGGGAGAAAGTAGAGATTCAGGCCAGGGGACACCTTCACTGTGGCCGGTTAGGGACTCGCAATTCCTTGCAGGGTCCCAAGCTTTCGTTAGTCTAAAGCTTAATTGTCATACGGATATGGGAGTAACTTTAAAATTGGATGCAAAAGAAAAGACAACACAAATTAATGCATTTCAAGAAGCAGCTGTATTTGACTATAAAGGCATTTCTAATCCAGTGTCTCTAAGCTGTTTTCTTTATATTTCAGTGTAAAAAGTCTATATTCTATTAGAAAAAAGAAACAGTAAACCCAAAATAACATCTCATAAGAAAACAATCATCGGAAAAAAGAAAAAAAAAAAAATCCCCATTCACCAGTCATCTCAATTAAAATAGAAACAGCATTTCATTTCTACTAACATTTTCCCTCAAAACAAATATATATATTTTCCTTATATATATATTTATATATTTATTCTCAAGGCAGTTGGTCATGGCCAAATAAATTGACCTTGTCATGGCCATTTTTCATGTTTCAAAGTTAGAAAACATACCTAGAATGGAAGAAAAAAAACTATGAGAAGCACAGTATATGACCACTGCAATGGCCAACAAATAATATCTCAGTCTGAGTGAAAGGGAGTTTGTCAATACAGTGTGGCACAGACACACTTCCTCTGGATCAAGTGCAATGCAAAGAGAATGATTTCTCACACTCACATCATAAAACTACAACACACTCCTCTTTCACAGCACACAGGTTGTCCATCACATTCCCTTTGCTTGTCTCGTCTTCCTCCATCTTATTTCTCTATCTTGCAGCAAGGAAAGGCTTGTGCTGTGCTGCTGATGTTCTTGGCCATTGTCGGGAGCTGTAAATCCACTTGATTGAGAAGCAGAGGGCGCACTGAGCTCTTGCTGTCAGCCCTGTAAGTTTCAGAGAGTGCTATGGGAGTGCTGGTTCCCTGATTCATGTCCTTCCACCTCCAATCATCATGAACAGAGACAAGTTTGTTTTACTGGGGGCTGTCAGAACTGAACTCTCTGCGGCAGCGTTTGAGGTTGAATAATAGTGTGCCAAGTGAGAGAGATAGAGATAGAGAGATAGAAAGAAGAGGATTGGTGACAAATCCCCGCATGCCAGCATCTTGCTATTACAGTAACACGTGAATAATATGTTGTCCCTGAATGCTGAAGAATAGAGCGGTGTGTCAAGCAACAGGAGGGAGAGGACACGAAGGGCAGAATTTCTGCAGGGAGAAGGGGAGGATGAGTGTACATGATGACAAAGCAGAAGAGCAACTGCGGCTGTAGTTATGTGCTCTGAAGTGGTTCTCATGGAAAGGAACAAGTAGGAGAGAAGAGGGGACAAGATTGATGAGCAGGGGAGAGATGGGATCACCACTGCAGCAACATTAGTAAGTGATCATCAAACGTCCTGGATGGCGACATGAATAAGTTCCCTGGGTTACCATTTACATTAAGTGAATATGCATGATGTACACATAAGCAAGTATGCTTACATGTGTATGTATGAGACACAGAGAAAGAGAGAACATGTGTGGGAGAGAAGGAGAAATCCCTGGGCTACACAGGAGGGGGCAGCGGAGGAGAGGTCCACACGGGCCACAACCTCCATCCGTCTCATCCCTCCGTTCCGCCTGACAATCACTTAGCAGAACTATGTGCTTCTCTTTTGCAGCTCCTGAATAAAGGCTGTGGAACAGGAGAGGGGACACAAGAAATAAGCACCAACAAAAATATTGAACCAAAATTAGAAGGTGTATAATTGTTGCGGTTTTAGAGAGAACATGGTGTAATCTCACCTCCAATTATTTCCTCCTTGACTTTTTGTAGCTCTTTCCGCACCTCCTCCAGAATTTCCTGCAGGGAAATCGATAAGGAGATTAATTATAGATGTGTGGATTCAGACTCAGGTTTAGCTCTTTTGGCTCAGAAGTGATGTTGCAGGGCTGATGAGGGTTTTACCTGCTTCATTTTCTCTAAATCTGTGTCATCGCTTCCACCTGTATCATTACTATTGCCCCCAGTCTTCACCCTGAGAGAGGACAAGAAACAAACCAACAAATAGAGACAGAGAGATTGAGAGGTCTATTTGTCTTTCACACTTGCAGACATTTTGCTAAAGCCAGGAAAGTCCATTGCAATGACAGCCCCTGCTGTCAATCACGACCATCACCATAGTACCACAGGGACAGAAGAAGAGCGCCACAGAGTTACACAAATATACACACACCCAGAGATATAGTGGAGGGTAAACCCACCTACGCTCAGTTTACCCACATTTCTATTTGTGAAACAAAGTTTATCCACCTCTTTGAATTTATATCAAACCTAAGGGTAAAAAAAAAAAAATCAGATTCCATAAAGTAATAACACTGATATAAGTGACATTTAAGAGTTTTTTCGAGAAAAGAAATCAAATTGATGCTGTTCTGAAACTGTAATTCTTTTTGCTTATATCTGGAGTTGCTCACCTTATAGGAATCACTGACTGGAGTTTACCCACCTTTTTAACCACTATATCACTGCACACATCCCATAACTATTCAGAGGACACCCAATGCATTCTTTGAAGACATCAGAAAGGTGACCACAAGACACCGGCACCACCATCTAATGCTCAGAACTGACATCTAAAAATAAGAGGCATCAATAATACTGTCAGGATTTGAGTTTCAGTGGTCAGATATAATGCACTCAGTTGGCGTGCCTACGCGTCCCTTCTCCGATCCATTAGATGGTGCTATCAACTATAAAATGTACCACCCCAGTAGGCTGCAGTGAGGCTGCGCTGACCTGAAGGGAAGAGAAAAGGCAGGGGGAAATGAGGACATGAGTGGACGGGACAGCATTTATACCTGGAACCTTGGGACAATGAGGAGGTGGAGTCCATGCTCTTGGTGATGGAGTTATTCCTGTTAGTGAGACACACACACTCTCCTCTTAGAATGGAAGTGGTAGACATACACATGGACATGCAGCATTCACATTAACAAAAGCATACACACACACACGCTAGTGCATACACACACACACGCTAGTACACACACACACGCTAGTACACACACACACAGTGATGGAGCTCTACACATTTATTGTTACCAATCGCCTTGGGGCTTACAGTTCTATTGACCATGGGGGCATGGGAATCACTGAATCCTGGATTACCTGGTCATAGTAGATGACTTCTCCCAAGGTCTTCTAATGGTGTCTGAGAAGGAGAGAGCATATAAACATGGATTGCTTACACAGACTTTGTATGTGATGTAAAATAAATGTCAGGATGAGCCTAGGTGGCATGCTTCAGATAAAAATGTTCAGTTCTCACCGCTTTGGCCTTGAGACTCTGAATCATCCTGCAGAGAAAACAGTGAGACTTCCAGTTAAGAGTGAGTCATACTCAACCTGTTTTCACCTGCAGTGTCAGGCCACATACAAAGCACGTCTCTGCTTGGTTTCCTTTGAAATAAATTACACACATACAACCACATACTTACATTATCTTGTGTCTTCGCAGGTACCTTCTCCCCAGTGTCTGCTGCTTTTCTCCTGAAGAGTGAGAATCAGTTTAATCACCATGTACATTTAAATGTACTAGGAGTTTGCCTTGGTGAGTTGGTTTAACATAATACACACAGCAACTTCAGTATGACTGTCATACACAAAAGGAGTTAGAGGAATATAAACAAAAAAATAAAAATGTGGGCCATACATTTTGTGCGAGTTCAAACAGTGACACCCACCTTCTTGCCAAAATAGCACTCATCTCACCCATGAGACCACCTCCCCCTCCTCCTCCAACAGAGGAGGTACTGCTGCGGCTGGCATCAGCCTTGGGTCCTGGAGCTGCACTGCCTCCTTCTTCCTGTTGAGGGCAGCAGATAGCAAAGAGATACAGTAAGCAGGAATTGAAGCACCATGCTTACAGCGCAGGCATTATGCCTCAATAAAACCAGATGGATGCAGGTACCTTAGCTTAGGCATAGGTCTAAGACTGGATCAATACAACAGCAGGATTCCATTTGACTCATTAGAACAGCACTTAATGGAGTCAGTCATTTTCCATTATTATAAAAATGTTTCTCTTGCCTTGGCAGTAGCTAGTTGAACAGTAGTGACAAAATCCACCATCAGTCAACTGTTTTGTTCTGTACTCACTTTGTTCTGTACTTTGCGGAGCTTTGCTCCTGCCAGGGCAGCTGCCAGGCCCCC
>CABFOQ010000462.1:3012-21293 GCA_900660455.1 Gephyroberyx darwinii | reverse complement strand
TACGGCGACCACCGAGATCTACACTCTTTCCCTACACGACGCTCTTCCGATCTCAAATAAGCCACAAAGTAAAATTATGAACTCCACTGTGCTGTGCAAAAGCGCTTTTCTTCCACACAAGAAGTTGGATCGTGATGACGTAAACGTGACCGGGCACGGAACGTTTAAGCGCAGTGTGAGCGCAGGCCAGCGGGGGAGTGGGGAGGGGGGGCAATCGTGCGCCGGCACGGTTGAAGCGAACCGGGCCTAATGTGAGTGCGCCCTTAGTTAGAGTTTACTGAGTCATAGTAACCTACATTTGGAGACAAATCTACCTTATCGCACTATTCATTCAGACTCTCAGCCCTCCGTAGCTCTATATGGAGGTGTACCTACCATAAATTCTTCACTTATTTTGACTTTGCAGCCTTTTATTGTCCTTAACAAAGCACTTTCAATAGCATTCATAACATGTGCTGCTAGCAGTAACCTACCCATTTGTTTCAAAGAATAACAATGCCAATGAGCTGTAATGCAGGACACATGCTCAAACATTTTTCCACAATTAGACTGGCAAAGAAAAATGATATAGCATGATAGAGTAAGGAAGAGCTCATTTCATACAGGCTCTATAAATTCAAAAACCCACATTTATTTATGCTCAATTTGTGTGATTTGAACGTGTTTATTTTAAGATGGAATGTAGCGGAAAATGGACACAGCCCAATTCGTATGATCACCGACTTGAATGGCTTTTGCTTTCTCATTTGTTTCTGTGACCCTGATGCCTTCTTTTCCTCAATAGTTTCATTCAGTGACATGCACGGCAAACCCCCCAGGGCGCCAGGACAAAATGCAGGCTACATAGTGCAGCAGTTCCTCAGATGTAATGGCAGAGTCATGCTGTGCTATCTCTTCTCTCCCACTGTGGCAGTGATGGACAGGTTTAAACTGCAGAAGTGGAAGGGGGGTGGGGTTGTAAGCCACTCCCCTGACGGAATTCATTCTTAAAAACAGACATGCAGAGGACATCATGATAATGAGGCATAATCTTGGTTATCTACCTCCCATTTCTGTTATTGTCTATTACTGTATCTTTCCTCCCAAATTCTCTCAACCCCATCCCTCTCTTTTTGTAATCACGAGTCACTCATGATTGCTGGTCACACAAAATTAGTAATTAGCACAATTCATGTTACAGAAAAAGTAGCCAGCTTAAAACAATCTGAAGGTGTAATGAGGTTTTAATTCAAGAGCTCAGGTAAACATGAGATTACATGCGTTTTGAAGTAGTATACATTTGAAAATGTTGGCGCAAACAGACCTATGTTGCATTATGATTAAGAGAAAATTGTTTTTTTTAAACTTTCTTTAGACTCAAAAGCTTCATGTGGACACCTACGCCAAATTCAAGATTGTATCTCCAAGCTTGATTTTAAATTAGTTTGTTTTGTTTAAATATTTAATGTTTATATGCCTAAATATCTTTCTTAACACTAGGCTTTATCTTTCTCTGATTCATCCATCAGCTGTCCTTTGAGCAGCGAGGCACGTTTATCAAACGTCAAACAACTTACTATGGGTTCTTTTTGAAGCACCTTTTCAAGCAATTGTGCTGCCTGCATTGTATAGTACCTGCTGGTCAGTAGAGGTGCCTACAGCTACATATCATTTCATTGGTCCCAACATGACCAATTAGAGTCGTGTGCAGCTGTGACAGTTGACAAGTCTGCAAGAGGATTCAGCTAATCAGAAAAGGGGAGGAGTCACTTCCTTTGTCTGCCTCAGTGCTCATGCATAAGAAAGCTGTGTAAAAAAAATCAAGCGTTAGCAACAATGGGGTCCAGTCAGCTTGTTGCGTTTGCGTTTCTGCTTGCGTGTGCCAGGCATAGTGATGCTCGAGCCCTCGGTTTGAAAATGCCAACCTACTGGGGAGTCGATGCACAGAAGCCTGCTGAAGTGAACGCTTGGGCAGTAGCAGAACCTGAGAGAGAGCACTCCAGGGAGTCTGCTCAACGTCCTGGCCATTTCCAGTCGAAGCAGATCCGGCAAACGGCTGAACCGTTCTCCTGGACGTTTCCAAAAGATCCAGTGTCTGAGACCAAGGTTCCTATCAAGTTTGAACAGCAGCAGCCGGTGGCGGCCAACAGTGTTGCAGTGCGGTGCGGGGAAAGCGTGCTCCAAGTGGAAGTCAGTCAGGATCTCCTAGGAATTGGACAGCTGATAAAGCCAGAAGAAATCCTTCTTGGTGGTTGCTCAGCCACTGAGATGGACATCGAGTCTCATGTGCTGACTTTCGAAACTCAGTTGCATGGCTGCGGCAGCACAGTTGTGGTACGATTTTTCATACAATGTATTGTTTTCAATTAAACTACATTAATACAGTACATTAATGGGTGTTTTTATCTTTTAGTTTACGGAAGATGAATTCATTTATGCCTTCACACTGGTCTACAATCCAAAAGTGCTTGGCAACACCAATATCCTAAGGACCAGGAGTGCTGTGATTGGAGTAGAGTGCCACTATCCGCGGTGAGTTGCCATCTGGTCCACGTAAAGCCCAGTGGTGTTGAATGTGGGCTCTTGACAAGATCTGCTTTTTTAGTCCAAGAAGAGTTTGTACGATCAGTCTATCACAAACTTGCCTTGTCATTTCAGGAAGCGCAGCATCAGCAGCCATTCTCTATATTCTGCATGGCAATCCTACAAAGATGCCCTGGTGGCGAAGGAACAGCTCTATTTCTCTCTAAGGCTCATGACTGGTGGGTTTTCGTAGCACATCTTGGAAGACCGGTGTTTTGTAAATGTTCTCGAACCCTGCAATGTTTTTGTTGCCATAGATGACTGGAAGTTTGAGAGACCCTCCAACCAGTACACCTTGGGAGACGTCCTCAACATGGAGGCATCAGTCATGCAATACAAACATGCACCCCTCCGAGTCTTGGTGGACAGCTGTGTTGCCACCTCAGAGCCAGACATCAGATTTGACCCAAGATACCTTTTCATCAAGAACCATGGGTGAGTCTTGTGATTTAGAGGTGTATCAAGATGATAATGGGTGCTCTGGTTTTTGGGATGTCAACCTCCGTTTTCCCTCTTCAGATGTCTCGTTGATGCACGGCTCACAGGTTCCAAGTTCCAGTTCATGCCTCGGTCTCAGGTTGACAAGCTCCAGTTTCAGGTGGAGGCCTTCAGGTTTCGTCTGCAGAAGACCTCTTTGGTATGTGAAATGTACACATACTGACGTTGCTGGCTGTCTTAACTGGCTCACTGGTTAAAATGAGCATGTCCCCAATTCCAACAGATCTATATCACTTGCCAATTGAAGGCCCTTCCAGCTTCCTTGCCAACTACCCTTGAGAACAAGGCGTGCTTCTTTGACCAGGGGTATGAGAACACTTTTAAATAACTTTAATTCCTTCAAGGACAACCAAGAAATTTGCTTTCAAGAACCTAAACTCTTAATTAATAGGTGGAGGGCAGTTGATGGAGATGACCGATTTTGTGCCTGTTGTGAATCTAGTTGTGGAATGAGGAAGGTTAGAGATCTGACTGCAGGTATGTCTACATTACTCCAGTAAATCGCCTGGAAAAATTGATTTTCAAAATCAGTTTTAATTACCTGTCTATTTTTTTTTTCAGGGGAGCATAGACAAGAAATCACCCTGGGCCCCATTATTGTTCAGGAATAATTTATAATGTAATTTTTTTTGGTAAAAAATAAAAGATCCTTTTTTAAAAAAAATAAATAAATCATGACTTGCTGAGTTTCTTGAGGTGGCGCACAGTGATGGGTGAGAATGAAATGTTGGTACGAGACATCAAAGCACTTACAAACTGATTGCAATGACTTGTGGCAGAACTCTGATCCACAGGTTGACCCCAGCAGGCTTGTGTGGTCAGGCGGCTACCCTCTTGGCTGCCTCTCATCCCAGCCATACTGATGCTAACAGATTCTCCAGACGTTGTAAACATCTAGGTGTGGACAAGTTCTATGGGGGCAGGCTTGAGCTCGCCTCCAGACTGGGTGTAAATCCCTTCTCCCTCATGGAAGACAGTAAATACTTTTAAGATCCAGCAGGCTTGAATTATAACAACGGTGGCTTTTGTTTTTTAAATGGGTCAGGTTGTGGCTTTATTCTGTTCTTGGATAGCGTGGCTCACATTTCGCTCTAGAACTCTGCCTGGCAATGTTTCCCTGTTGTGTTTTGAGGTCACAACTCTTTATTAACCCACTCTAAATCAGCGGCTTCTTGAAAAGCCCATTCATGCTGAAGCTCAGGGGGTTGACATGGCTTACTGGGGACACAATATTTGCCTTTTTATCGTGACACTGAAGGCTTTGTTTTTCATTGAATCACTGTAAGTCATAATCAAGCATCTGTGTTGTTTCATGCATGCACTACACCAGAATAACAAACTCCTCAATCATAATACTGGTAAGGTTTCCAATGTATCTGGATCCGGCTTGAAAGAGGATTGTTTTGGAGCTGCAGCTACTTTTGAGTGACTTCTCAATACATCATTCATCAGCGTTTTCCTCCTTGTGGTTCGCCATAAGCACTTGCAGATTTTCAGTGAATATGAAACTCTAAAAACGGACGTGGGCGTTTTTAGAGTTGATCTGCACATGTGCAATGCATAAGATTTGCACATTTCAGGATTTCAGGTGTGGGCATTTGAGAATGCTTGGTCTGTTGAGTGAATATGTTTGTACAGTATGCAACTAGTCTATATGCATGGTATCGCTTTAATCTGCCCTCTGGGTTATTTTTTCCTCTAATTTACACCTCCAGGAGTAGATGTGGAGCTGTCAAGTTAGCATCAGGAGGTAGAAGCTTGTGCTCTAGGTATTATTCTCTCTTTACATACCTCGTCCACCTCATACTGGATGTCTACCATTTCATTCATTATTCCTGTCCAGGTCACAGGTGAGGGGCTGGAGCCTATCCCAGCATGCATTGGGTGGAAGGCAGGGAAACGCACAGCTAACACAGATAGAATCACACTGACAGACACAAATAATCCCACCTATGGGCAATTTTGAGATGTGCTATGCAATATTTATGGATAATTGCAAGCAAGAGCAAATTTATTTGCACTTATTTGCACATTAGTCAAAATGGTGGAAGTGCAGAGATCTACTCATTTCAGAGAGGAAAAGAAAGTAATCCACAATAATGTCAGGAAAAGTGTGGGCTTGGCTGTTCCTAGGACAGCAGGGGAAGTCTTTATCTCAGCTCCCTATTTCCCATCTTATCCAGAACACTAATCCATAAATTCTGCTATCTTAAGCAAACACTGATGCCACAGTGATGTAAATAGTGAGTGCGACAACAGACGCACGGGTTATGACGTGTTGGGCAATAGATATATTTGTAAAGACATGGTATTATTAGTGCTAGGTAAGCAAGTGACATCTGGTGTGATTTGCACAATAATGTCATGCTCTCTGGACCTTCGGTATATTGTCGCTACGCCACATAGGGGAAGTCATCAGGGTGTTAAGTTGTTCAAATTGTTGACAGTAAAGGAGAATCAGTTGGATTTGAATGAATGATGAGTATTTGACGTCCATTATGATCCCACAGAGAGTCTTGCTGACATAGCTGAATGCACGGCTAAGCCCAGCCATTATGCATACCAGAATGATGTATGATGCCATGGAAAGACGGGACATAGCAGTTATGCTGCGTTCCGGATATGTTGGGAAGTTGGAAATTCCAGCTTCCTAGCAGGAGAAATGCAATGGAACAGCCCTTACAGTTGGACATCCAAGTAGAAAACCTTCACAAGATTTCTCAACCCTGCCATCATGTCAACATGGTAGCATATACTGTAAATGGTGCACAGCATTACCTTTAATATATTTACAATATTAAAATTGCTTGACCTAGTGTTAAGTACTCACAGTTAGCCGGAAGTTAACCAAGACTGCACGCTGGTTTACTAGCGGCTAGGTGGCTAGCACAGCCTTCCATAGACACGAGGGGACACATCTCACAACTAACCAAAGCAATGGATTGTGTTGAAAATCCTCTGGCGGCACTCTCTGTTACATAAGCAATGCACATTTCAAATACACATTTCTATAATCTTTGTTGAAAAAAACCCAAACAAAATTGTGTAGTTACTCAATGAATAAATATAATGTAACCCGGAATGTATTAGAATGGGCAGAAGTGAGCCAGAGGTGGGTGGAAGTGACTTCAACATTGGCTCCATAGCAGTGGTGTTTCTGCACTGCACTTCCCAGAGACTCGGAGGATTTCTTCCAGGACAGACCTACTAGACATCGGGTGTTGAGAACAGCAAATGTAAAAGCTTTCATGAACTGGGTAGACATTGAAGAATTAACTTCAGTGCTCATTTTTTTGATCTGATGATCTGATCTGATTTTTAGGCATATTTTGGTGCATTTCAATTTAACACATTTATATTGCATATTGCATAAAATAAACACTCAATTTGTACCACTAAGATCTGTTTGAACTTCTTTCCCACTACTCGAAACTTGTAGCAGGCCTTACAGAAGAGAATTCTGCTGTTTTCCCCAATGAGCCCATCTTCCACCCCTCGATTATTGAGGTTTTTTTTTTTACAGTACTGGCGGTTTTATTTTTTGTTGATACAGTGGTTTGTGTGGGGTCGGCATTTTCTTCTACTTCTGGCTTGCGTGATGCCAACATTTTCTGCTGCTTGGTTGTTTTCTGTTCAAAAATTGCATCGTTTTTCTTACCCAGAACCCACTGGAAAGAAAACTTGACATAACATTACCCTTTTTGCGTGGAGAAAGAAACCAGCTAACACCAACATCAGCATCTTGCGGCTGTCTATGTTTCTCTTCTGTTTTTTCCAAGCCAGTCCGTTACAATGCATAGAGGTTGTGTTAGAATGGGTATTTCATTTCCACGCCATATTCTAATATCTTTAATATCTAATAACATGAAACCTGTGGCTCTGCAGGGAGTCACAAGGTGTTTTTTTTGTAAAACATGGTAACATATATCATTCCAGTTTTATACATTTGCAGTATGTCTTGTAGTATGTTGTTTGAATTTAATAATGTTGTGTGTATGTGTGCATTTGCGTGTCCTGTGGGTCTTCAACCATGGACAGCACTGTAAAGCCCCTATTAAAACATGCCATGTGTGTGTATTCCAGCCTGGAATATCGATCGGCTTGGAGGTTCACCATTGTTTACCATCTGTCAAAGCTGTAAGCCATTACATGCCCATCTAGACGGATGGTGCCTGCCTTAGTCATCTGTACTCATTAGTGCATTGATCTGGTGAGATTATGCTTGTTGGGCAAACATCCTAAGCTTCCAGAATTTCATGGGGCGGGAATTTCCCATTTATCGTAATACATTTCCATTACATTGTCACTGTAAATATATCTATCACGCTGTCACTTGTTAGGATAATACTCTGAGGTCAAAACTACTCAACTGGAAAGAGCTGTGGACTGGAAGCCTCTAGAAACATGGCTAAGGGTTATAGTGCACTGTATGCCGCACAGTAATGCATCAATAAGAACTTGAGTACTTTGGGTCATTATCAGAGCGGATTAAAGCGCTGATTGAGATCACAGCCTCCAAGCTGGAAGAGAAGCCTGATAGAGGGACAGCGTCTTCAAACACTGTGGTTGTGTTTTCTACAATAAAAGCTTTGATGGTTCATTTTAAGACGTAAAAATGTATATGCTCACAATTTTGAACCAAAATGACACAGTGAAAAACCTAATATTTCTATGGCATTATGTAGTGGAGCCACTCACCTTTTTATTTGTAGAGCAGAGTTGCCCTCCTTTTTCAGGCTGTATACATCATAGTACACATCACAGTAAGCATAACTCTGGCCATTTTCGACCTGGATCCTATTTTCCCATCCTTTTTTTCCATCACGCCGATCAATCCTGACCAAACTCTCATCCATTTCCTCACAGAGATCAATAAAGCTTCATCTCATCTGAAAAAGTATGATTGTTGCTATTGCTCGTATATGTTCAAAGTTTATTTTTAGTCCATGTTCTCAAACACACAACACACGAAAGTGGAGTTAAATCAGAATGCAGGTTAAAAAGACTTGTCAAGAACACACATTATATAATATTTTGCTGCCTCAAGCTGTTTGTCACCTGTTATCGTCACACACCCAGAGGCAAAGACTCGCAGGCCAACGCTGGAATAAGCAGAACTTTACACACTTTATTAATTTCTTTTCTTACTGCTCTCTGGACATTTGTGAATCTACAGAGAGTCCACTGGCCTCCCGCCGGGCCCAACGGCTCTGAATCATGTTTGTCATATTTTCTTAACTCTCTGTCTGTCTCCTCGGCTCACTTGGCTCCTGTTAGGGAACAGTTGTGACAGTTAACAAATCCTCTGGACCGATGTAATCCCTCTCTCTTTCTCTTTCTCAATAGGGGTTCAGTCAAAGTTCAGATGACCGGAGAGCCAAAACTTCCCTTCATATCTTCATCTCGCACAAGTCTTTCTCCCATTCCTTTCCATCCTCCTACGGGAAAATACATCTATCTTAAGCTACTCTCGGGTGTCAGTGGATGTTCTGAACAAACTGTATTGGTACAGAAAACCATGGTTACATGACAAAGAGCCAATGTACCTTTCCAACATTCATTTTGGAACCTTTCCTTTCATTTTGGAAATTTATTTAAGGTTCATCATCTCCAATAAGGATGTTTTTTTTTTTCAGAACATCCATTGGCCTCCGAGAGTAGCTGAATTTGTTTTTCCTTTCTAACTTTTTCTTTTTCTTGCACCTTGGTTGAAGGTGAGGTAGTGACGGTTTTGTTTTTCGTGGAAAGAACTTTCTGAGTCTGCCATAGTGTGTGTGTGTGCATTAAAAGAGGGTTGGTGGTTTACAGTGAAAACAGGCATATAAGGTTAAAGTCAGTGGTTTTTCTTGTTTAATTTTCATATCCAGATAGTCTGTATTTAGCAGCAAAAACAGGAGTGAAGTGTAATGAGCTATACTCATTATATGAGTATAGCTATACTCATAACCAGTTGGCATTTGCACAGCTGTGTTGCATAACGGTGAGACATGCTGGCTCCTGTGCACCAGTATGGCTCGCCGTAGGGCAAGGCAATAGAAATATTCATTTATTGGCTATGACTGGGTCACCATCACTGAATACCACGTTTGCTATTCACAAGCTGTGCATGCCGCATGGTGTTTGGTCATGGTTTCGGCTTCTCTGAACTTGATTTTCAAGGCTGCTTTCAAGTGAAACAGAAGCAGACAAGCAGACAAGTCAGCATGCTTGGCTGAATGCTGTATGGGATTTGTCATAGCCGGTGGGGGGAAATAATTGAGCTTGTATCCCAGTGGGTCGTGGGGGATCGGGGATCCAGGGAGATGTGATGGATGATGAGAGAAAAAGTCCCTAAGGCTGATACGGTGACAATGTTCAGCATCACACCACAGCCCTGGGACTAGACAAGCAATTTCCCCCCACATCCAGGATCTAACAGCCTTGGATCACCATCTATAAAAAAACATTATTAAGGATCGTAGTTCTTTGTCAGCTATGTTACTGTATATCTGCATCATCTGAAGCTTCAGAGACCAGCTGATTGCATTTCTAGACACTCAGTAATCTCAACATAACTATAGATGTGGCTCATTTCTGGGCTGGTTTTGACTTGGGCCGATACATCCGATTGATTTTGTGTTGAGATAATGTCAGCTCGTTCCCTCGCGGACCATACCCTGCCTTCAAGTGCTGTCGGAGATACCGTAATTGAATGAGATTGAAGAGAGTTGAATGACCTAACAATGTGGTAAGGTGACTAACTGGGAGCTGGATCGGCTGGCTAGTTAGCTCAAGGGCACGAGCCACGATTGCCGTGGAGCTCCGGGAGGGAGGATCTGGAAGTGACGACCGGTCGGAGGTGTAATGTAGCACTGTGATGCTTGACTCTTAAAGGAAAACATCAGCCAGAGAAAAAACTATGCGTGTTATGGGGTCCTTTTTGTTATTAGTTCTGAACAAAAGCACCAGAATGCGCGACAACTCGAATCTACGACTGCCGACCTCAGAAGTAGGACCTTACAACACCTTACAAGCACACAAAGGCAATAGGCAATAGTATCTGGTCAGTGATAGTGGACTCAAAACCCATCAGAATCCACCTCAACAAGTAAAGACATCCTTAGTAGAGGAACCCTTGAAAGCAAAAAAAGTTAAAGACAATCTGAAAGGGGGCGAGATCCGGAATCCCTTATTTGGGCGGGAAAATTATGTCACACGCGAGAGACCAATATCTACTGTCCATCGATATCAACTTTACCGTACGCGTCCAGTGCCTAACCGCTGTCCCGAGAATAGAGATTCAGTCCGGAAACACAATGTAAGTAAGTAAGTAAGTAAAACATTATTTATATAGCACTTTTTTTTAACAGAGGTTACAAAGTGCTTTACATCAGCAAAGATACAGAAAAGGAGACCATAGGCACAAAGGACATACAAAGAGAATACATTCAAAAGTACATACAAACACAATGCACATACAAACACAGACGCATTCAGCAACCAGTCACCACTCAGAGCAGATCCATGAAATTAAAGAAAGGCCATCCTAAATAAGTGGGTTTTTAACTGTTTCTTAAAGCACTCGACAGACTCAGCTGTATCTGATGTGAAATGTGAAAGTGCTACCGAGAAACCCCCCCAATGGCGGTAAAAAAAATCACCACTTGTTCAGCTCCGGCGTCCATTTCCTTGGCTATCGGTTACTGCAACGTTCGCCGAAGACATGATTAGTGGTGGCCCCGTCTAATTTAATGAGCTGAATCTGACTTTCTAAAGCCATCTCCCTCCACTTGTGGAGGCAGAATCTCTGACACGGCACAATCAGGAGGTCCTTATTGGAGGAGTCTATTGTCTTGATTGAGCTCAGGTTTCGCCAATGAGGCACCAGCCGGGGGCCACGGCTCCTCTGGGAATTAGCAAAGTGGGAAGGAAATACAATAAAGTGTCAAGGCCAATTAAACAATAAATGCATTAGATCCATTCGAGAAGAGTCGCCCGTCTTACTTGCGGCGAAGGGATTCTAGCAAAATTCCCGACACTCTTTTTGCATAATGTGGAAATAGAAAGAGTGTGTTGTCTGGGTCAACATGGAGGACATAAATTTTCATGCTGCACGCTCCGCCCTGGCCATTATCGTCATTAATCCTCCTCTGGACGGTCCGTAAGATGGAAGTGACACTTTAATAGAGTACAGTGCTGGCACTATTAATGAAAGTGCCTCATCCCTCATAGCAGCCATTAGCCATTATTGTAACATTTTTTTCATCTTAACACATAAGTAATCGTATGTGCGTGTCATAAGCGAAAGATGAAAGAAGTAACCCTAAATAGAACTTGCTGGCTTCCTACAATTACAAGGGATCAGTGTTTTTGTCGGTTTGTAGAGTGGCTCAGTAAAGCAATGTTCACATAGTTGCTTCATCATAATCACAGTTTGAGGACTTAATCCTCTAAATAGTTCTGTAATTGACCTGTTATATCATCAACACACCATATTCAAAACATTTTGCTGATTGGACAGCTTCAATGGATACATGCATGATGCTCTTCTGAATGCACAACAGAACTAAAAATGGCTTTAGCCTCAGTGCGGGTTTGCCAAAAATGTTCCACGAGTTGAAGAAAGGGAAGAATAATGAGTGAAACGTTGAGATGCAGACCAGAATCGGCAGTGCCAGTCAGAGCTAGGAGAGAAAGGCTGTGCGAATAATGCTGCATGTAAACAGAAGGAAGGAGTGTGTGATGCATCATGGCTGTCATTAACGATTTTAGTTGTTTGATTGCAGATACTGTAGGGCTGTATCTCTGCTGGTACAGCTAATTAAGTGACCACTGCTAATGCAAATTATACTCATGATGCTGACAGGGCGATTTCCACTGCTGCAGTGCTGCTAATAGAGTGGAAATCATGTGAACACTCGATGCAAGGAGAGCTCGCACTGACAAATAGGCTGGAAGCCGCTGTTTCATTGAGAGCCCTTGTTTTTCCCCCACTGTTTTCTAGTCATACCAAGAAAAACTGTTGACGTTTTAGTTGACATTTTTATTCATTTGATCAATAAAATGTGTTTAAAGTTGACCAGTTACTCAATCATCAGCGCAGAAGATCCATTAAAAAGACTTACACAGCCATACATACAGCATAGAGACGATATATATTGATGAGAGACTATACTCTATATAGGCATTTAGTTTAAATTAGTTTCCCTAGACTGTCCCTCCAAGTTAGTTCTGATGTTTAAACCCACGACCTGCATGCTACATTTTGATAATGGCATGATCTCCCAGAGTCCAGCTATCAAAACTCACAGAATGGTGCATTGCATTCAATCCTACACTCTTGTTCAAGTTACACAACAAGGTCTATATGCTCCTGTCCACTCCGCTGGTCATGTTCGTCTGTGTGAGTGAGAGTATATGTGAGTTTGTCTGCTGTGTGAATGGGTGTGTCTCCTATCTGTTTCCAGGCTGTGGCTGCGGCTGGGCAGTGTTGGCGTCCTTGTGGTCCCTCAGTCTTGGGGACGATGGTGACTGAGCTACTCTTGATGCCCTGCACCAGATCTGGATGTTTCACCCACATGTCCTTATTGTGTTTATTCTGAGCACTTTGTTTAAGTTTCATTTTGCTTGCCCACCCTCGGCACCCATTGCCATTCTGGTAGGGGAATCCCTCTCTGAGTAGCCACCCTATTTTATTTCCTGATAAAGTTTTAGTGGGAGTTTTTCCTTGTCCTCAGATGGCTAGATGGAAAACATAAAAGTGTTTGCCTTTAATGCTGACCATATAATAAATACTGAGCCAAGATTTCTCTATGCTATTTATATGGGCAACAGGTGTGCTTATAGGACATGCTGATAAAGATTTGTGACCTTTTAAACCATCCGTTACCATTTCTGTGCAATATCCTCCTGTGCATGTTGACCTTTGGACTCAAATGTCAGTGAAAAGATCATACTAAACTGCATTAGCTTAAGCTATGCACTGTAAACTCCTAATTACCTATACACATGCTATTCCAACCACAGGATATGTCTATGAGTGTTTGAGATGTTGATGCTGATGTGGTGCTGGTAAAAGAGGCCAGCTGTCTGATGCGTCATACTTGCAGATTACAGGTTTCCATTTTGGAAACGTTTTTTTTTAGATTTCACAGTGAGTGGACACAGAGTTCTTTGCATGAGTTGTTAATGCTCTTTGATTACAGATATGAATTATTGATGCATTCATTTGTATCTCTGACAGATAGAGACACCGATTTGGAAATGACAGCAGATGTGTAGGCCTATTCATGTACGTGTTGTGACAGAAGCAGGAAAGATGCGGTTTCTTGGCTCTGGTAGGTCAATTCATTTTTAATGAGGGAGCGAATTAAGAATCTCCATCAAACACATTACCTTCCTGCTTCCTGGAGTCCCCGCTGTTCAACCCAGCGCATCTAATCAAACCCTCATGGCTTCAAGTCAAATTAGTCCCACTAGCCATTAATATTGTGCATGCAATCCTGTGTATTCGCTTGGCAATGATTGGACATGACTTTCATGCTCCACCCTGAAAACATTACACCATAATTGTAAGGTAAAGGATAAAGACCAACAAATGAGAAATGACAATTTAGCCACTCATGATATGGATCACCTTACATAGTAGCTTTAAGTGAGGCTAAGAGGTTAGGATTAGAGAAACACTTGACAAAATGAAAATTATTATGTTATTAGCGTTTATCTGACATTATCTGACACGTGAAAGGTGTCTGATTGCTTTGTCCCAAAAAGTATATAAATGGCCATCAAATCTCTCTGAATAACTCCTGCAGCATAAACCAAGTGTTCTGTATCTAAACGGGCTATGTTCGCCTGATTATGTAGTACTACGAGTATTATGTAGCAGCATTATGTAGCATCAGCTTATGTCCTACACGAGGAGAAAAAGTTATCGCTTCCTCTACCTAGAATACTCTTACGTAAGGAGATAAATCCAAGCCAAGGACTCACAGTGCAATTGTTTGGCTACCAAACACTTGGATTACGCTGCACAAGCTGTTTAGAGAAATGTGATGGTCATTTTATGCCCCTTTTTATGCCCTTCACTTGTTTGGGAGGAATCTTTGTGTTTAGTGGTCCTATGAATTAGGGGGTGAACTGTTCCTTAAGGGTTATATTTACCAGCTTTCTCAGGGTCTAGGGCAGGGCCATTCAGTCATGTGCCATGGAGGGCTGAGAGTCTGCAGGTCTTCATGAGCACTGATTCAACCAGCGAGGAGGGACTAATCAGTGAAATCACCTGCTGTATCAAGCAAGTTCAATCCAATCCAGCTATGAGGGTTCACGTAAAAGGGGCGGGGTTTGTAACAAGTAGCAATTCCTATGCATAGACAGAGACAAATCCGGGGCAGCGGATTTAACATAAAATGAAACTTTATTGATCCCCCAGGGGAAATTAGATCATTTTAGCAGTGATTCAGCAGGGGAAATTAAATATAAAATATAAAAATACAATAAAAACAATAAACTAGACTGTGAACAATTGTGGTGTTATATAAACATAATGCTGCCAACAGTTTCAACAGGTTAAATAGACTGTAGAAATTGGAAATATAGGAAAGAAATGGATTACTAACATTTGTTTTTCTCTCAAGTTGAAGAAACTATTATAATGAATAAATATGAGCAATAAAAAAAACAACAAACAGTAACACAGTTGCTGCTGCCAAGGCTAGAGAGGATGGCAGGAGGAAAAATACAGATTGCGTAATACACTGTAAATGTGTAGGTAAATAGTCACTAAGGCACAGTGAGTATATTTGTCATTGATACAATATTGTCTCATCACATTGAGGCTGTGAAAGATTTTCTATTAACAAAGTTCCCCAGGACTGCAGCAATGGAATATGAGTCCAATCTATCGCACCACTCTAATCCTAATATATATATTTTATATATATTTCAGTGCACTTAATATGCAACAGTAAATTTTATTCATTGATAACTATAGCCAGCTATTGTAAGCTACCTGCTATTTGATAGAAGCCTATTTGAAGCTATTTGATTTATTATAGCTCTAATATGACACTAGAAGTTCCCCCGGGGATCAATAAAGTATCTATCTATCTATCTATGGAAAACAAAGGCTTTCTGTCAGTCTAACATCACCGCCCTGCGAAGAGCCCTTCTTCCTATCAATTAATTCAATAGTATCTTTTTGTACACATATCTGCATTTGTTAATGGAATTTTTGCAATAAAGATTGTTTAAAAATTCCACGGGATCCTCTAGGAGTGAGTTTTCCAGGGAGTTGATGGGCTTTTTATCCATTTTGATCCAATATCCTAAACATAATCTCAGTTACCATGGTGATCTATCCTGCTATATAGTGAACCACCTTTGTGACACAGAAAAACCAGGATTAAGCCTGAAGCCTGAAGCCCACTAAATCTCGCTTTCATGAGACAGGCCCCTGCTATCGCCAAGAGACCCTGACTATGTTGAACTTGCTTCGTGGGACAGACCACAGGCGTCTTCATTTAATCAGCTACCAGCAGTTAATCAGCAGTGGAAGATGGACTCCCTACACTGGCAGCAGCCTTGCTTGGTTTCTGGCTGCTTTGTGAAGCACTTTACATACCAGTAGTCCTGTTTGCAGCTTGATTTGGTTAGGTTTTTGGTTAGGCTCTGGGTTTGACAGCCCACTGCAGGGTCTTTTAGGTGTTTTGGTATTTTATTATGATGATACGATATGATGATGATAACTTGTGTTTCAGAAATGGTTTGAGGTCAAAATTTAAAAAATATACTCCAGGGAGTCATCCTTCAGATTATTGTGGATATGGGGTTTACTAAAATGCTACGAAAATGAAGAGTTGTGTCTTGGATGCAGCAGTGTCGGTCTGATTGTCTAGATGAGACATTTGTTCAAACCACAGCTTCTCTCCCAGTTTGGCAGCCCACATAGTTGTGTTAGCAGATCTCTACTAGAGCTCGTGCTGGCGTGACATCCCCTTAACTGTAGCTTAGAGAGGTTTGTGGGAATGTGATAAGTGTCTGACATTAGCTGAGGACGTTTCAAGAGCGTATCAGCCTGCAGTCACTCAAACCAAAATGACTGGAAACATGCGCACGATGTCTAAATCCTGGCAAGTTGAAGTGTGGCTAGTTCAGGGGGTTGCTATTGATCTCTCCCTGCTCTCACTTTTGGCTGGCCTTCAATTATGCTTTGCAGGGAGTGATACAAAACATTTTGATGCCAAAATAAAATAAAAAAAATCTGCTTTTACATTTATCCTCAATAAAAAAAAAAAAGTGAAATGACATTAAATTCGCACATATATATTCTGCAATTACTTGTTTAGGGCGTCCTGGATGGTGACCGGGATCGAAATTGTTTCCTCTAAAGTTTTCCCTGCTGTGTTTTTCGCCTTGATTTTAAGCCAAGCATGGAAATCATTTCCATTTTTGCGTGTTGTTTTCCTGTCTTTTCCTTTCCTTGTTTTCCCACTGTAAAATGTTTTAAAACCACTTCACATGATTACAAAGAATAAAAGTAGCCTATTGAAAGCCTGCCTAGTTGCCTTGTGATGAACAGAGATCCCACTTGTTTATGATCTCAAACTACTAATGAAAGTGTCCATTGATTCTACAAGGATACAATAATTTCCTTGTGCAGCGGCAAGACAACAACACCCCCCGAGGACACACCGCCAAGGAAACACATTTAGTAGGGGGTACAAATATTGGCACAGCAGCGATTCTGTGGTTAAAAATGGACTTTGCTCATAGCACACTTGGTCTGGGTGTAGAAACAGTGAAAGCAGAGCCCCAGTCTTCCTCTGTCTTTCCCATCATATCATTACAGTCCTGTGACCAACCTTCATCATCATCTTAATTATCAGACATTTCCTTTATCTGCCCAGTGGCTTCCCTGTCCTGCTGCTATGTGTGGTATGTTGAAAGAATTACACCAAGTTCACAATCATTGCATCATCTTGGAGCCGCTTTGATAGTACAGGACAGTTATGTAAGGGGCAAAAAAAAAAAAGATGTCTGCATTCAAATATTGCATTGCTGCATTTTCTCCTGTTGTTAAAGTATGGTTATGGTTATTTCTGCATGTGATTATTGCTCTGACCCATATAAGATGTATGGATTTAAAGAGTGGGATAGGCTTAGGGATAATATTGATGATTATCCACCACTGGTCCATGTATTTCACCTTGGTCTGTTAAACACCTCCTACCAGCACCCCCACCCCAACTGCACCATCTGCCGCAGGACCCTGCCCAAACAACAGACCTCTGATGATCAGTTTACTATAAAACCTGGCCAGACTCCTCACAAGCCTTACTTGCTGCAATTAAACTACAGAGACAGCCCGCTAAGTTTGTGTGTGTGTGTGTGTGTATTAAGTGCCGGTCACTAGTCTCAGTAGAGAGAAACAATGGCTTTTCTCTCACGGCACGTGGCATTCAGAGGTCACAGTCTCGGCTCCAGTGGAGATTTGTGTTAATTCGGTTTATTATTATTAGTAAAGAAGATTAGCAGGTGCATGTGACAGTTGTAATGTGTGCTGCTGTATATATGTAGGCAGACTGTCGAGGGGTAACCTTAAACAAGTAGGCACTGTATCACTGTGTACCTTAAATACATTGGCATAATGTTTGGTAAAGAGTGGGTGTTAAGGGTGTTAGGTTTCATTTCAACTCAAACCCTGGGCAGCAAATCTCACTGACATACTATAGGTATAGCAGCAGGCTAAATACAACTCTGTTTTCCCTAACTGCATCAGCACGATTGAAACAAAAGATGCAGATTTACATGAGAAAAGTCTGCAGGTATGAGAGACTGAGGAGAGTTATTGGTCAATGTGAAATACAGCAAAACCTTGTGAAACTGAACCACTGATCTGAAGGGCAAACAATCAAAATATTGTTGGTGAAATGCCTTTAAATTCTCGGGCTCTGTGTGTTTGTTGGTTCACGCGTAATGCTTTTTGCAAAGTGCAGTGCATTCCACTCATTCATCCGTGCAGAGGCCTAAGGACCCTGTGTAATGGCAACACAGTGTGCACTTGTATACCAGGCAGTGCAGCAGAAGTCAAGGAGCATGACCAGCTCTAGGTTGGTGCGTGGTGCGTTCACCAGGAAGTAGCTCGGTGATTTTCTAACTGTAGTGGCTGAGTCGACGCGGGGCTTAAATATTTTGTTCAGCGATTCTTTTAGTTCCAACAACACTGAGTTTTCAAGTCTCAT
>CABFOQ010000461.1:0-18511 GCA_900660455.1 Gephyroberyx darwinii | reverse complement strand
ACTCTGTCTGTCTGGCTCTCTCTCTCTCTCTCTCTCCCCCCCCAGCCCTTCAATGAACATACAGACTTGCACATCCACGGCACAAAGGGAGGTTGTTTGCCTCGCCTCTCCATCATCCTCCACTGGTGCTAAGAAGGTGGAGGGAGTGAAAGAAGGGATGACAGGAAACACATTCCTGACGTGGCTAAAGTTGAACACCCAACTCCACCAGAGATTAATGAGTCCCTCCTATTGTACATGTCATACAGGTAAACAAGCTTGTACCACCCATTATTAATAAAAACTTGCGTGAAATTCTCATGAGTGCTTGTTCTGTCCTAAACCTCTTTATTTATCCAAATGAGCTTTGTGGATAACACACACAGTGCTGCCTATCAAACTAATAAGGGGCCAAGTGAGGTACTGGAATAAATAAAATTACTTTGTGTGATAATGCTACAATAACAGACATCTAATCACAACTTCAGACACTGAGTACAGTCAATGGATGCATCACGAAGCTGGACAAAATGCTATTTGGGGTTTATTTGTTTGCTTGTTTTTCTTTCAACTGCTGCCCCGCTGCCAAAAGGACAGAGAGAGTAAAACTATTTGAAGTCCCTTCTTTTGGCAGATCTGGTCAACCATGTCAAGGGAAGTCAACAGTTAATTAAAGGCTCATTTCCATACTTTGTGTCTCCTTTGAACTATAAGTTAAGGCTGGTTCTCCTTCCAAAAGCAAAGGGAACCAACTGAATCACTGCAGGGCTTTGTGTGCCAAACATGAGCACTGCCAGAGACTAACTTCCTTTTTAAAAGCCACAGCATGAGGAGAAGTGAGCAGCTGCACAAGTGAGTCACAAGGGGAAAAATGCAGCGGATGGTTAGAATGCCATTGATAGTTCGGTATAATTGAATAGAAAAAGGCTGTAGAGAAACCACATCATTAACCTTACATCCTGCACTTGGTCTTAAAACTTGGCAACCCATTGATGAGAGCGCTGGGTTTCTAAAACCTTGACAACGGAGACTGCAGATGAAAATGCTGCATTTTTCACACATTTAACCAGGTGAAGAAAAGAAAAGAAAAGACTAGTTTATCAGTTTATGGACAGATAATTTAAGAAATACCACAGTCTATGGCTTTATTGCTAAGGCAATTTGTGGTTGAGCTGAACATTTCTCATATGATATTTCTCATTCAGTGTGGTGGTGACACATAATTAGTAAGGTTGCGTTGAGCAACATGACTGGGCTATTTTTCTACTTACTGAAAGTCCACACGCAATCCCATTGTTGGAGAAAAAAACAAAGACTTGTGGGAGAAGTTCACTACACTTTTTTCATGTGAGGGCAAGAGCCAAGATTCCACATAGTCAATTCCTCAACAGCTGACTAGGATGAAGTACCTATTTCACCTTACTAACTCATTTGTAAAAGAATCCAGCAGGACAAGGAAAACATAGTAAAAGCTCTGGCTAACTGTACATTATTAGAATAGGCTTTACAGTCAACAGGTTTCCTGTATTTCCAGTTCTACCTACTCGTCATTTCTGATAGATTTCATGTCCATTCCACTAGTCCGTGCACTGCAGCGCAAGTGAGTATACCTATAAGAAGGGGATCAAACCTGTAGGAGTTTTTTCCTACAGCTCAGTGATTGTATCCTTAACTAAAGCACCGAAACAGTTAACACTGCAGCACCGATGCGGTCCCTGTCCTGAATGGGTTAACAGTGTGCGCTGAGAGAGCCATGAAAGGAGCATAGCCATATTCCCCTCAAGCTCCAGTTAAGGCCAATGTTTATTTGTTCACTCCTAGTCTCCCTCACATTGAGTCATCGGGCACCCAGCGTGCTGTAACTCTTCTCTCCTTAGATGGCCAGATCCCAGGAGAGGTGGAGGAATGTGGTCTAGACACAACACATGAACATTCAGCAGTAGGGCCATTTGAACTAAACTGCTGCTCTCTGGCCGGCTGGCTTACCTCTCTAGTTTGTATTTCCAGTGGTGCGTTTTACACCAGGAAAGTGAGTAGCATGCCAAGAACATAACTGCTGTAAAACTCTAAATTCATGGTGAATATAAAGTGTGTGGTGCAGTATTAATATTTCATGGTGGTATAGGTAATTCAACATATTTTATGTTGCATTGTTACATAGCATAAAGCACAGACACAACCACTGCCTTTCTTCAGCGGTTTCAGTTGTTGCTAGTAAGTTTAAGTCATGAGGCTGTTATATTTAAATGGCAGAACATCCTGGCAACCACGCAAACAGTAACAGTAAGCATGACTATGACGTGGGTCTGCAGGACACAGCATGATTAATACGTGTGGGAAAATAGACCCAGACAATCCTCCAACCGAAGCGCAGCAGAGCCAACGTGACACGCGGTAGTAGCTGCCTGTTACGTGGCTGGCTGACTTGTCTTGTTCACTTTGTAGCTATTTCAAATGGCGCTTATGTTCAAACTGACTGGGCCACATCTACTAAATCAGGGTCATGATCCACTCCACTCCACTCCACTCCACTCCACTCTACATAGACGCTAGCTTGCTTAGAGGGAATTGGATAGATCTGAAATAATATTTTCTTTCTTGCACCTATCCTGTCACACAGGATACACAGGGTTGTTGGGTTTTTTTAACGGGAAATTGTTGCCATTATCAGGGTTACATGGGTTAAATCTGAATTGCCTTACCTCATTTCCTTCTCTCTCCCTGTTTTCCATATTAACATTCTTGTGTCAGATATCTTTGTTGCCAGATCCTTGACTTAAGCACACCGGGGGTGCTTATAACCAAGTCACAGTCGACACTCTAAAGTCATGAGCAGATGTACATTAAGTCCTATAGCACCTCGCAGTCTTTCCCTACAGGTATCTATGACCATGCAATGGTTACCAGCTCCATTGATAAGTACCTTGAGGGCATCGATGACCAGGTCCCGGGCCTCCAGCTCTCCCTCCAGGATGCTGAAAAGCATCAGCAACTCTGGCTTGCTCAAACTTTCCATGTTCAGCTTGGACTGCTAGGGCAAGAGATGAAAGAACAGGCTTGGTTGATTGATTGAAAAAAAAGGTGTCAATTGATATTTCATTTCATCTGGGAAGAAAGGCCCATATTAATAGACATAACAGACATCCACAAAATTCAGATATTTGATATAGCCGATGAAATATGGGCTGTGTGTAGATTTGTATTTAGTCTCAGAAGGGAGTCATTGTGCATAATAGCCAGTCTGCGAGGTAAAGATTTTCCCCTTGTAATGACAGTAAAGAATATAGAAAAAAAGAAACTACACAGATTCATTTGGGTAATACTGAGCATATTGTACTTTGCAATAGGAGCAGAAAGAACAGAAAACCATATTTTTCTGATGATGAGGCAAGTTATTAACATGGACACAAATGAGAGCAAATTTATGAAAGTAAAAAAAAAAATCAATGATTCACCAGTTATCATAGGGCGCTACTGAGGCCTGCATGGACATTAATAACTGCAACAGTACACTTAACAAGTTACTGCTGAATTTTCCTATTAAAATTGTTCATTTGATTTTCTGAGTAGCTTTTGGATATTTCAGCTCAGCGAGGCCAGGAACCTGGCAACATGACAAGCTGACATGTGGTCAGCAGGCACAGACAGATCAGATATCAAATAACAAGACAGTTCAGATTCCAGCATCCCAGCTGTTCCTTCATCACTCACTGACTGACAATGTGCTTTTAACTTTATCATTAACTGTCTTGTATCATTTCAAAGCGCTTTCTTCTCGATAGTTGGTGAATTTTGTCTTTTGAAATGCGCTGTGGTCTCTTTCTAGTGTCCTTGCCCCCTCATCTCCCAGCTGTGTTGGTTCTGCCGACGAGCCCTGTGGTGTCCACACCTCAAACATGCAACCGCATTCTGGCCAAGTGAACATGTGCAGGCCTCTCTTTGAAATACGATCACAGCTGTTGATGTTATTGCACTGAGCAACGAGAATCATCACACTGTAGGTGGTACCTGCAGGAGTAGCTGAATTCTGTACTGGATGACTTTAACCACAAATCATACTATCTGTAAGGTGGCCTACAAATGCTCTGCTATGCCCTTTGCTTCTGCTCATTCATTTCAGTTCATCGGGCTGTGATCCGTACCTGAACTACCATTCATTCAAACGGGCCTGTGCTCTGCTCTGAGCTCTCTGTGGTCGTCGCAACTTTCCACATCATGAAGTCATCAGGAGGGGGTGGGCTGCTCTCTGGGAGCGCCGGTTGCATAATGAGAGACAGGAGCCATGGGTCTTTCATATCTGAGCTCGCAGCTACCGTACCACAACGCTTCCCAGGGATCTTCAATAACATCAACAACTGAGATCCTTGAATATGAATGGCTCCCTCACATTGACAATAATGTTACATTGGGAAAAAACTGTGCTGGAAATGAGCATTTTGGGTAACTACACTGTGACACCCGCTACATGTACAGAAACAAAGTCAGATGTGGACAATATAAACTGCTTCCTTCCTCCAACTCTCTTCTCTCGCCCTGCTGAACTGCACTTCCAGCAGCCTCCCTCTCAGAAAGAGGGCCAACAATGTTTTAGCTGTGCCTCAAGCAGCATGCGTGGTTTTGTGGCTTAACCGCATGGGTAGAATGCAAATTAAACTGCAGCATACACACCTCCCTTGGTTTTGGTTTACAGGCTTGCTGCTAATTTCACAGGCCGCTGTAATCGGCGCGCGAGTGTGTGTTGTGTTACGTGAAGCACGTCTGGCCCAGCATGAGCCTATATGTGTCATCGCAGCTTATTAAGGGCCTTCATCATTTGAACATTATTTCACATAAGCCCCCTGAGTTAGATTTGGGAAATTTGAAGGTACACAAACACAGAGCGATAGCATGGGAAACACAAGATATTCCCACACGCTCTTCCCAGCTCCGCTTCCGATGACGAAAGCCCTGTGTGCATAATCCCCTTATCCGTGTTTGTTTAAAGCCTGGTCAGCCATGTGCCTCGCTCTGCAACATTGTAAACTCATTAAAAAGACTGTGCAGCCTTTTACTGCAAGCACACACACACCCTGTTCCAGTCCACGGGCCCTTGGGTTGCAAGCGTGTAACATGGACCAGATAAGGGGAAAATAAACCTCTTTATCCATATCAGCATCACATAATACTCCACTCAATCTGCTTTGAACCCACTCCTTTTAAATCTGACCATAGAATGCTCATCTTGAATCACGGCATTAAGTGATATTAACTCTGATATCTAGCGTATTTTACATTGTGATCCTCTGTCTTCTTCTCACTGCAGCATCTAAACATTTCGCTGTAATGGTTTCATAACAATTTGAATTATGTGTATTATACAACTGCAGTTAAGTCATTTTAAAACCAGAAAAGTGGTATAACAAATTGCCCTGACTCTCTTAAATAGAAAGGTACAGTTCTCTGAATCTATCGGAAGCATTTTAAATATATGAATTATTTTCCCAGGGTTCCTACACCAGGACTTTTAGCATCATTTTCATGACCGATATGTGTCAGAGTTTCAGATATCATATGTTTTTATGTTGTATACCTGATGTGAATGTCCCAGGTCTTATTTCTGGCTACAACTATCACTTAGGACCGATACTATCAGGACATGTCTGACGTGAGTTTTTATTCCTCAAAGGGAAGTGGATCGCCAAGCTTGGCATTAAACATTTCACTGGTTGGGAAAAAAAGATTATCAACAAATTTCCATGACAGCTTATGTTCCTTTTTCCATAATCTTCCCAGGCCTGGAAAACATATTTTTGAATTCCATTACTTTTTCAGGTTTTCCATGACCGTGGGAACTTACCCAAACCTACCCCGACCCCATCTTTAAAAACAGTTTTACTGGGAGGGTTGAAAAGTCAAAACACAACCTTTGCTGACTTGTCACAGACTGAGATCTGTTTGGCCCTTGCAGTTGACACACTACCAGGGTCAACTGAGGGATCAAGTACAGCTCACAGTCTGATGGACTTCCTTCTGCTGTTCATCAGAATGGCTGCCAGATGCATGTCTGGACACCAAATTGGATTTAGTCGCCTACTTAAGTTTTATGTATTTACTTATTTACTTTAAATCATAACCTACATAAATAAATACATAAATAACATGCAGTGGCGTCATGAAGGCTCTAGTGTTCAACAAGTTAAACAATCAAACTGGCTGCAGAAAGATGTAACTTTTAAATGATGTTGATAAGTTAGTTAGACTCCACCATGATGAAACTACAATGATCTATAGTAGCGTCTGAGTACGGGAGATGACATGTGACTCTCGAGTTTCTTCTTCGTTGAAAACATGTTAGATACAGTTGGTACAAAGCAATAAATATTTTGGTCATTTCAGTTTGCAGAGATATACGTGTGCAGTCCAAATGCATTCTTTGCTCGGCCTGCAGTCTTCGCATCTTTTTTTTCTATTGGACCAAAAAGTAGGTGAAGAGCGATGAAAGTATGCAGAAAGTATACACTCCGTATCACGCTGCAAATATAAAACTCTCTCTCTAAGTCTACGTACCTTCATATGTCCCTCTGAAGTCTTTGAAAACTCCAACATGAACTTTTCTCCTGTCAGAAGATTTGTTTCACTTGATTTGCGTCCTCAGATCCCGACGCAGCGGAACACTGGACTGCGAGATGTTCTAGCTGACAGGTGAGCCAGCCAATAGGAGAACGGGACATTGGCGCACTGGCCAATGAGAGATCTGCCTCGGGAAAGGGGGCAGAAACAGTAACGTCCCGCCTCTTGGATTTTGGTTAGATTTCTTTGTTTAGTTTTTTTAACGCCTGCCTCTTCCTAAAGAATTTCTCAAAAGCATGTAAGGACTTCCAGCAAGCTTAGTTTGATTTCCACACAGGCATTTTGCTGGACAAGCCTAATGAAGATCACTATAATATTCCTATAATAGTCCATTGTCATATTAATTATTCCATTTCCAGCAAATGTATCCCTTACATTCATTACAGGATGTGTGGGATTACAGTATTATTGACTGCCATCTGGTGTCTGGTGGCATAATCACTGTAACCTCAAATATTGCATGGTTGTTGGGGAAAGCAGGAGCAATGTCAATGGGCTTCTGAGTTCACCCTGAAGAGCCAACAGTATAAAGAGTGTAGATGAGCTAATATCCCAACCACCTTTCACAACGGGGTTCTGACTATAGGGGGGGTACTGCTGCTACAATTTGTCAAAAATTCCATGATGTCTTCACTGTGTTGTACTCACCGCACTGCAAACCTGAAAATGCAAGGCTATCCCAACTGTACGCTGGATCCCCCCTGTTGTAATATATAATATCTGCCAGTAGAGAGCAATGCTCACACAATTCAAGTCAAGGTTTCCACAGTAATCTGTCTACAGAAACACTGTGCATAAGGCAAGATTTTCACCATAACTGTGCATAAACATAATGGACAGTCTAGTATATTTGAGCCTTGAAATGTGGGCAATCAAGGAATTTATGATCATTCTACTTGCACTCATGGATATGAGCATTGTCTAAATGCCTAAACTGTAATGTGAAATGTAGCACTGTAATTTTGCCTTTAATGAACTACAATAGACAGCCACTGCACTTGAAACCCACAAAACCACCCTACGCTGCCAAGAATATATATCATTGACCTTGTGTCACTGATAAATGGGCACGACTCCCACAACAGAACTCCAATCCAATCTATGATTATGCAGCATCTTTGTGCTATTTGATAATTGTGTCCCTTTCCCTCCCTCTGCTATCCGGAGGGTATAGAGAGAGCAGAGCCAGAGAATTATAGTTCCTGATAAGCTGCTGGTGCAGGGAGCCTCTTCAGCCCTAATAGGGAGTCTCTATTTCAGGCTCTTCAATTAAGCTGCTCTGTTCTGCCTGCCTGCTGACTGGCTGCTGCGGAGACTCTGTGTCCCCACAACCTTTGCGCGTCCTCACCTCATCTCTTCCAAACAATTTAGAAAGTTTTCCATCCACATTGGTTTAGTCCTGCCAAAACAGACACAGGCATCGGTGGGAAATTTAAACAACTTATACAAAGGATTTCTGTTTTCTCACGAGTAACCCATCAAACATCGGTTTTGTTTGCAAAAAAAACGTTGCTGTATTGCTTAACATTTTTGTATTTCTTGCCAATTGCATGAACCCATTCTATTTTTCATATTTTGTTTAAAATGATTCATAGTGAAGCCCCGAAGGCCCACAAATCTTGTGCAAAAGAAATCCTTGGAACTCAAACATTCTAGAAGGATGTCCATCCACATTGGATTGGGTTTGCAAAAACAGACACAGGGATTGTTGGGAAAGTTAAACAACTGATACAAAGGATTTATGTTTTCTCAGAATAGATACATCAAATATAATGTATTGCTTAACACTTTTGCATTTATTGCCAGTTACATAAACCAATTCTATTGTTTCTATTTGGTGCAAAAAAAAAAAAGTTGTGAAGCCCTGTAGTCCTACAAACCTGCAAGTCAAAATGTTGTAGTGTCAGCACAGACTTTTTTCTTTTGCACTTTTTTTTCCACTCTAAACTTCCCCCACTCTCTTTCTTATCTCCACTGACATAATTGCTGACTGGGGTATTTTTTGTCAAGTCCAGCTCATTCTTTCAAGGTGTCCTGGACGCCAAACAGAATATTGACATTTAGCTCAACACAGTAGGAATGGCAAGAAAATGGCTGCAGTACGTTTTGACTGTAGAAATGTTTGAAGGTCCCCTAGAAGTTGTAGGCTGAACTGGACCGGAGTCTATGGTGCTGTGACAGTGACAGCAAGGTCACCACCCACAATTCCAGGCCCCATCCACAAGAAAATATCAACGGACCTCCGTAAAATATGAATTTAAATCCAGACCTTTCTGGGGCCCCACCCAACCTTGGGCATCTTGAGTCGAATCTACCACAAAGCTGGAATCGCTCTCACCTCTGTCTAATTCTACCCTACTTATACGAAAGCCTGCGTTCTGCTACTCAAAAAGAATATTTCATCTCCATTTCGCACCTGGTGCGCCATACTAGATGCCAGACCTAATGTGCCAATGACACACTGTGGCGGTGCAGACACGATCAGAGGAGGGATGGGGAAGGAGCGGTAAATATAGCAACCAAGTCTTGGCGGGAGCCATCTCCAATCTAGGACCTAATCTGAGGTGGTTATCAGCATCTGTTGCCTGGCACCCAGTTCTGTGGGTTTTTTAGTTATTCATCTCTTGCTCTATATCTGTCACTTTTCGTATCCGATTCCCCGTACAGAGGGTGCATGCAAGATTGTGTCGAGGATAACCTCTCAACAACCCCCAAGTGAGACAGTCTGCCACCAATACACAGAAGCCTGCTACTCTCAGTATACCTGATTGCATGTAGAGAGGTTAAGGTTAGAGAATTGATTTGTTTCGGCAATGGTCATGTGAAATATAAATCGCCTAAGCATCTGACCTTGAAACAGCGCTGATTAATAATTTGCATCTGTCCAGAGTGTTGGTGTGTCCTCTGGGAGTAGAAGGTGTCACTGCTACCGAGGTACTTGTTTTGCAATCATGTGGAGGCAGTTGGATGTGAAATTTAATAACCAAAGTATGATTTGCCATCCATTTATCCACCCAGTATTTAGACAGATTAGTTGACGAAAATGGCTGCAAGATTGGCCAGAAGAGTAAAAGGTCTGACAAACCGAATGAATGCGTTCTGTTATCTGAGGGATGGTGATGCGATTGAGATTCAATGGTGCATGTTGTCTTCATTGAGGCTGAGCATGATCTGTTGAAAGACTGACTGAGAAAGATGGAACCGATGTAATTTATAGAAGAGACAACAACAAGTCTCAAAGCTAAGACAAACTATGGCCCACTACGGGCATGAACTCTGTTTCCACTGACAAAAATGGAGACAACTACAAATCATGGGCTTACAAGGGAACAGAGACAAATGGAGGCTTTGCGTGTTTTGATGTGATTTATTGGCACCCAGGGTGACATTTGAACTAGGATGTGGCTCTCCCTGACAATTTGGCAAAGGTCTTCTCCCACAACTAGACAAATAAACTGGCCCGATCAATTTGGATGGTCTCCGCAGTGTCTTAAAGCTTGTGAGTTATAAATACAAGAGTGTGTTGAAGCACAAGAGAATTTTATGACCCTGTCTGGGTGGGTTTCAGCTCAGTTCACTTTCTAAAGGTGAACTGTTTTTGTAAACTAAACACCACAGATGGAAGGGAGAAATACCTGGACTGAGCTGGGGGAGATATGTGGGGTCGACAGAGTTTGATTTAATAAGGCTTCACAAATAAGAAATTATTGGTATCTTAAAATCAAATACTCTTCCGCCAGAGTAGATTATGAAGCTGGAAATATGATTTGTTGAGTGCTGGACTCCTTCATGTTATATATATAGAGAGGGGGAAGGATCATTGCTTTCCTCCAGAAAACAAAGAAAACCAAGAGTTTGTTTGATTCAGTACTTCAATAGTCCCCGACTTTAACAAATAGTACTTCAAAACTATCCTTTTTTTAATTGAGTGACATGAAATTAAAACCTCTCTGCAGGTGGTAATGTACAGTACTCAATACCACATTTGACAGAAAACTCTTATATTGTCAATCATTTAAGGGCATGGCAAAAAAAAAACACACAAAGAGCAGTCTGAAGATATCCTGCGTCTTTTCTGCTTCCAAATAATATTCAAAGTGCTGTCTAATTAACACTGTCTGGGTAACTCATGGCACAACACAGCACACACATCCCAGTCAGAACAGACAGCCTGCTCACCCAGGCAAGCATCCAGGCTAAAAGCACCAGACAGCAAAATTATGAATGGTAATTTAATCACATAATGGCTCCTACACTCTCCAAAAGTCTAATTTCTCATGTCTGTTCCACTTTAAAGATGTGGCGAGAATTCTAATGATGGATATCGGGGACAATTGTTTTATTCCATTTCACACATCTCGGTTCGTGTTTGATTGAAGTTATGTGCAACAGAGTGTAGGTAATTATTAGAAAGAGAGTGCGTCGATAGGCGTATATGTGATCTGAAGACTGTTAGAAATGTTATTAGGTTATCTACTCCATGAGACATATCTGAGATGAATTAACTCAGGGAAGGTCTTCATCATCATTTCATATTTGGATTTCTGCCTTATCGGACACAATGTACAGAAAAGTGATGGGAAAGACAGAGAGGAGAGTATCAGAACGGCATGTGACAGAGATCTTGAATCATTTTGCCACTATGTAATACAATATGCACCTTAGTCTGCAGAACTGTGGCGTACTCAAGGAGACAGTGTTACTCACATGTTATGACATTTTCTAACTCAAGTTTCTGTCATTGGTCCATAGAGCATTACAGGAACACTGTGAGAGAAACTTCCATCATAAAGCCACATACTTTTTTATTATTTCTGCTGTTTCATGGGTCTGTAGAGCCTTGTGTTTGCTGTTGAGTTAAAGCATAATAAGGATGCCGCAGTCCATCCATGCATGCAGCCATTTAGCAGCCGTCTGCAAACAAATGACAATTTTCACACCTTCGTGTTATGCTGCCATTCAATCAGTGAAATAATACAATTGTCTAGGTAATTCCCTACATAAGTAGGTATTGATTTTGTCATACCGTTTAATCAAACATCTGGTTCATAAGGAAAAGTTGCTAAATGGCCTGTTAAATCAGCACTGTATGACAACCAGAGCTTTGGTTCATTTAGCAGTTACAAGTGTGCCTTTTCGTCATTATTGATCTATCTTTTGCAAGCAGAATGTCTCTTTTATGCCCAGGTTTCCCACCCTGGTGAACAAATACATTCAATAGTCTTTTTCACTTTGCTTATCGGGCAATCAGGATTGTACCTAATCTATATTCTGAGGATGGGTTGCTTTTTGGGCAGGTGGAGGTATCCTTCAGGACACAACATGACAGGGTGTTATTCAGCTGTTGCGTTTGTTTCATTTTTATGTTGAGATGGTGGCACTATCGATTTAGAGCCACAAACGGCGAGGGCTTTCAAAACATCTTTCCACCCCCTCTGTATCAAAGATCCGTGTGAGGGGATTTGCTGGCCGTACTCCTGTAAGAAAACCCAAATCTGAACACATGCTCCGAGAAATCAATGCATGATGTGAAGCAATTTTTTTTTTCAGTAATGGTTTGGAGGAAGATCAGCAGCATGTAGGAAACAACGTGGGGAGGAAGACAAATAGATAACAATGATTTTGTGACGCAGAAAGATGCCAATGTGTCCAAATGAAGAGAGCTTGTTTCTTTAGTGACATGATATTACGGGTTATCGAACCTATCAAAGTCTGTGTCCTGCACGCATTCAAGTTGATTTCGACTTGGACTTGTGCAAGTAGCATTTCACTTTGCAGGTGATCGGGAGGAGCAATGTTTGAGTCTGTGAGTAATTCTCGCTCTGTAATGCGAAAGGTGGACTGTGACTGCTCATATAATGTTGTGTTTACCGTCTGCTTTGCCATTATCTCCCACCAGACAGATTGATTTGAAGGCCCAATCAGACAAGTTGAAGTAGATTGGTCGGCTTGTTTATATGCTTCTCTGGACTTGGGTGCGCTTTGCAGAATGACCCCTTTCAGTCTTGGAAATAGGCCGCAATTGCTCACTATGGCAAAGATCCTTAGAGTAAGCACCGTTTTCGTCAATGAAAAGAACATTAGCAACTCTGAAATGACAGACAAATTGGGGTGCTGGCGAGAAAAAACTCAAAGAAAGGAGAAAAGTTAATAGAATATATATAGAACTGAACTGAAATGAATTCAAGAGCGTCACAGCAGAAGAGGGATGAGACAAGGCTTAAAAAAAAAACCTCAATGGAAACTTTAAAAGGAAATGCTAAACGGATGTAGGTATTTAGATAAGGAATTTCCCGTATCGCATGTACCACACCAGAGAGGAAATTGGACACAGCCAAAAATGTCTGAATCCCCCTGCCCAAAATTTTTAAGTACTCAGTCATACTTCACTCTAATCTAATTGAGTTGGAAATTAAAGCCCCAGAATAAGGTTAGTGACAGAGCTTTTATAAATGAGGTATAATAATAGCCAAAGAAAATTGGATGTAATGATATCATCAAGTCAATTTTAGGATTACCAAGTCCTAGGTAAAATACCCCGTGATGGAGAAACATAAAGTAGCATTTTCATGAAAACATGGAGGAAAATGAATCATTGTTTCATAAGTGGATCATATGGAAGACAGTCACACTATATGATATGTGTGAGCTACATGTATATGCTCATACTTGAAGTGTGAAAGAATTCATTTGTTTCTGTCACTGTACGTGACTGACAGGAATGTGACAACCTAGGTCCGAAACCCAAACCCATACTGCCTTTTTGTCAAAGTCAGACATTTAATTGGCTTCTCTGTTTGACTTTTAAAGCGCATCGGGTTGAGGGCGTCCATGTACCTTTCAAGCTAAAATTAACTTTGTCCATGAAAATACCATCTAAATGTCAACATAACGTCATACCTTTATATCTCTTTGGTTGTGTATGGCCACTGACCCGCAGCTGATTGGACAGTCTCTACAAAGAGCACATCCCTCTGCAACTTTCTGTCTGTCTGTCTGCCTCACACTTTCTATTTTGAACATTCAGTGTTTGTCTGTTTTTGCGCGCGCTCATTCCTGTATTATATCTAATGTTTTTCTCTAGGCATAAACCCCAGTGAACCCCCTAAATAAAACCCATTTGCTAGAGTTTCGCAGACTGTCGTTGAGCCTATACTTCTCTCCCAGGACACTCTGGTGGCTGTCTTGTCTCCGCTCAATACTTTGATGTCTCTGAATAACTGTGTTGCAGATAATGATGCAAACCATTATAACTAGGTCAAGACAGGAGAGACCCAGTTGGGGTTTCGCATCTTCCTGTCGTCACATTTCCATCCATCAGCGCAGCATCGTGTGTATGTGTGTGTGTCAGTGCGAATGCAAGTTCCGGTGTACACGATATAAACAATAACAAACACACCGGCTCCCAGATCAGATCTCAGCTGGACTGTTACAGGATGAAGTTTGTCTCCTTTGAGCCATTTGAGGCTGATGATATTGTCAGCCAAGACTTCTATAATTGAAAATATCCATTACTGCATGTAATTTATTACTTTGACATAAATCAGCTTGAGTCTTTGCACCATTCACTGCACTCATTAGAGTTTTAATTAAAACACTGAACTATGATAACGTTGCTACTTTCTGAAGGGCAATGAAATATAATGGAAAAAGTTCTTATGTTTCCCTTTCCTGACCTGCGCTGTGCATTTAACATTAAAAGTGCAACCGACACCAAAGGGCTACTGCACCACGCTGACATACTGTATTATGTACATCTTCACGCAGCGGCCCAACAATTTTTGCACAAAGTTATTGTTTCAGAGTTCAGAGAGAATGCCTGAGTTTGAATTTGTCCTCCAAGCGATGTCACTGGAGGACTCAGAGCCCTGTGTTGTGTTGGTTACAGCTCAGTGAAATTTAGTACGAGCCAAGACTGTTAGAAATGTATCTAATTATCCAAGTTGCTGTATATGCTTCTGTCTGCATTTTGGGTGAAAGGATATATTAACAATTTAAATCAAAACAAAGCCAAAACCAAAATATCTAATCAACTAAAGACCATACCAGCACTCTTCCAAAATAAAACATTTACACCAAAGCTAAAGTGGTATTTAGATGTATAATTGACAAAATGCCCCATAAATATTACATTCCTGTATTTTCTCTATCCATTTTGCTGTTGGCAAATGTGTTAAAACATGAACGTAAAAGTTTCTATTCACCACTTCTGTCTAACTGTGGCAGTGGATATGTAATGCCACATTTCCCATTCTTCTTATTTGAATGTCCTTATGCTTTGTATGCTGTTGGCTGTTACACTGTGTTTATTTGCTCTGCTGCTCCAAGCTCAGTCACAGACAAAGTCATTTCTCTCAGAGTGGTGGGCTAACATGAGCTACTGATTAACCCAGTTGCTGTTTAACCAGCAAGACGTAATGCTGGTTCTATCTACGCTACAATCCATCCTTTGTTGTCGCTGGTTTACTGCATTATTTTGTATGTCAACAGGTTGCACATGTGTGTTACTGGTGTGGGTTGTGTTGTGGCCTGCTGATGCAGTGATGATGATGATTGCTCAGCCTGGATCTTTTGTGAGTGACTCACAAGATGACCACTCAAACACAATCAGTGCTGCACACTTTCAACTGAATTCATTCATCCACACCCACACCCCCACTCAGCCAATCAAATCCCGTCATGACACTCCCTGGTCTTTCTATTATCTGTATGCTTTGTTATTTTCTCTCAGCCCCACTGCTTCTCCAGTTGTTCATGGACTGTGCTCTACCTCTATTAGACCACTGTCAGTATCTATCTATCTATCTATCTATCTATCTATCTATCTGTCTGTCTATCTATCTATCTATCTATCTATTTATTTATCTATCCATTTAAATGGCATGCTTTATATTCTTTGAGTTAACATGGAGGTGCCAATCATCATTCCTTCCATGATAACATGTTTTAAAGATGAATGGGTGATGGATGGATGGGTGTGAATTGATTTGTACCAAATAGAGACAGACATCAGCCCCTGCAATATCTGCAGCACTTCTGCTCGTGATAAATATTCTGCTGATGTACATGGCCGACAGACAACTGGAGCTTGGCAGCAAGACTACAGGACACTCAGTCATTCAGCAGTCGTCACACATCTGATCACGGACCACACAGGGAGGATGGGTTGATCGATCAGTTACGCAATGTGAGACGTTGCAGTGAGTGTAAGCTGTTTTCCGTTTTTTTATCCTGACAAGTGCATTTTAAAGACACATGAAATAACGTGATCTTATTTAGAATAATACAGAAATATACTGATTCATTTTAACACCGAGAGATACGTTTGCGAATGAAGCTCCGAGACATCAATTAACGAGGCAGCACCCCTTTCAGGAGCTACAGTGTATACATTATTCATTTGTATGAATGAATGCATTTTGAGTTTGAAAAATTGAACACATGCATATCATTAGATAGAGGAGCCTTAACGCCGTGCGTCAGATCAAAAGGTAAGAGGCAGCACCTGCTAATGAGATATCTGATGAATGGAAAACACCAGGCTTTCCAAATCCTTCAAAATTACCAGGAAGCACTTGAACACGGCCCACACTGTACCACCCCCAGTATCTACAGAAAAGTTTGATGCTTGTAATTTGCATGTAGTTTTTCCTGCAGTTCCTGTGAACTTCTATCCTCTAAAATAGATCTTTTGTACAGGCTGACATCCGGCTACAAGCAAAGGTGAGACTACCATTACAGGTCAGTATGCTTCACCAGTTTGCAAAAGTTCTGGGCATGAATATGAATTCAGTGAACTTTTCTCATTAATTTATTCTACTGGACTTAACCCAACTCTTTAAACTGTTGAGGCTTTGTAGATAATGTATTTTCCCCATGGATTGAGTGAGGCAACTCAGAGGAAAACATATTTGCTCATGAGACCATGAAAATAATGAAGGATGGGGGGGGATTCAACAGACAAATAACCCTGAGTAACATTTTCTAACATAATGATGATCAAATATCACTATGTGGTATTATTATAACAGTGTAATCTAATTCAAAGGCCTCAATCAAACTGAGAACCAGCTCAAATAAATGAAGGCTGTATCAGCATAACTTTCTGTGCCGTGGGGAGTCGCTCCTTGGATAGGGGGTCAATAATTCATAAATTGCAGCAACAGTTTGGCTCTGATCCAATCAGGGACCAGCAGCCACAGGTCCTGGATGAGGCTTTGATTTAGATGAATAATACTTTAGAATCTCATCTGCTGCTGTAGCACCGAGCAACAGGAATTGGATGATGAACTATTACAGAGATGGGACCAACTATGTCACTTAAATGGGCCGCTCTACTGAAATAGTTCAAATCCCCATTGGAAAAAACAAATTTTCAACATTTATTATGACTGTGTTAGGCTCTACTTAAGGCATTAAGATAAGATAAGGTATTAAGTTAAATACTTCAGGAATCAGCATTTAAACAATAAAAATCTATTGGGAGGTGGTTGCCCCGACCCCTAACAACTAAATTTCAGATGATGAAAATGGTACTTAAAACATCTTTGCCTATTTTTTTTAACATTCTTTTTTTAACAGAGCTTTTTGATTTCTTCTAACGGGAGGCTGAAGAGTCTCCATTTCATTACAAAATTTTAAGAAACCTACACATTCATGTTGCTGCCGAAACAACTACTAGTTCTAGTCTGCACACTGAGACTGATTTCAGTCACGTCCCCTCAGATTTTGATCAGGAAGTGAGATTGCATCTCTGCTCATCATGGCCACATGGTGAATTGTTATGTCCCAACATTTTGCAGTAAATGTGCTCCAAAATTTGCAAATCAGCATGTGGCTTTAAGAGTTGTCATCAAAAAACACATCATTTCTCCAATGAAGCAAATGTTTGGGTTTTTTATGACTACAAAAGTTGTTTTTGTAAGCAAATTATTATACTTTTATGAGTGCACAACTAACTGTCCATGTGTTTGGTAGCCATGTGCATGCTAGCTGTTTTTGATCTATCTACTGAAACAAAATAGATGGTAATGTTCATTAGTGACATGATGGACTCTGTAGTGACAAGGTGGAACATCTCTCTCTGTCTGTCTGTCTGCCTGTCTGTCTGTCTGTCTGTCTGTCTGTCTATCTATCTATCTATCTGTGTTTTGAGTTATCAATCCAAATTCTATGCTAATAATTAATTGTACATGTAGAAAGAAAGATTGCATTTTGATTTCGATCAGTCTTAATTATTAGATATTGAAATTAATTTAGAAAGTAGGCTATTTTTTCCTAGTGACATATCTTGGGAGAGAATTCTGAAAATGTATAGTATTTGATATGGTGCAACATATGAATGGAGAAAGACTGGGGAAAATAGAATCCAAATTTCAAACTTTTTCCAACCTCCAAGTTCAACCATTTCAGTAAAATCACCCAAATGCAGTCTGAAAAACATTGATTGATCGTACCTGTAGTTCCAAATGGGAAATCGTGTAAAGATGAATGCATAGCATAAACAGTGATTAATGCATTCTTAGATGATGCATGCACGCTTCAGTATAAGAAAATATGTTTTTTTACAATGATCACAGAAGCCTGGGAGTAGGGAGAACTAAGCCAACTTCACTGTTCGCTGTTTTATCAGAAGAAAGTGGGATGATAAGTCTCAAAAGTTTTAAAATTTAAATTTACCTGAAGCTACCCCGACAAGGATTGGCTGTCGATGAACACAAACAGTATTTTTTAATGCCTTAGTTGGACATAAAGTTTCCAAGGTACTGTCAAAATCCCTGATGGATTAACTGTCATGGATTTAAGGAAATAGACTGTTTGCAATAAACATAATCACATTACCTCAAAAGGTACTGTATTTGAATGACGGTTGCCATAGTTACTTGGTTACAAAATACTTAGCGCCTCAGTTTTCCTCACTGGA
>CABFOQ010000460.1:0-15897 GCA_900660455.1 Gephyroberyx darwinii | reverse complement strand
GTGTGTAAGCAGACACACACACACACACACACACACACACACACACACACACACACACACACACACACGTGAATTCACACCATGCCCACTGCTTCTTAGCTCTGGGAAATTAAACTTGAGGTTTTTGTACCAAGGCCTGAAATGTTGAATGTAATTCAGATATTTTTTTTAAAGGACAATACATGACATTATGTACATCAATGATGTTTTTAGATATATGAAACATATTTTCTTCATGTATAGATGCATTTCTCTTATAGGTTTTTGTGGAGAAAGAATTACCTGTTAAGTGTTAGAGTAGTTAGCAGCAGGGGAAACGGTTTTGATGGACAAACTGACAACAAAGAAAAAGCACTCTTGATGATCAAAATTTGACAAATGACATATCATGACATACACATATAAGCTCTATAATAGGTATGTTTATTAAATGTCTTAATAATGAGGAATTGCATCCTTAATAGTCCCTAGCTTCCTTCACCCAGGCCTGATTGTGTTTCTTTCATCAGTGTCCAATTCCCATTCCCCATGTCAGTATTATAGACATTTATCCCACTCATCACAGCCTCATGTATCAGTCAGCTTGACTTTAGCTATAATATGCATTGGTAACCGCAGGAGTACAACTGTCAACACCATTGACAAAGGAGACAAAATATGAACCAAATATGTGCAGTAGACTCTTCGGATCAAGCTGTAGCTTTGTCGCTCCACTACGCCATCCCTTCATAAAGTGTGCCATACTATTATCTTTGCAGAATTAAGCCAGGCTTTTGTAACATACTCAAAACCTAACTCCTGCCTAAAAGCATGCCCAGTGAGTGAATCTCATAGTAGGATTTAGTCCAATTCAGTTTAGCCTGTGATGAAAAGAGATCTTTTTGTCTCTTTTGGAAAAGTAAGCTTATTCATAAAATTAAACCAGAATGTGGTTTTCGGGGTGGGGAAAAACAGCGACATCACACCTAGATTAGGCCTCAAAGAAAGGATATACATTAATGGCAAGGTGTTAAACAAATGATAATGAACACTTGCTCCCAGATCTTAACATTGTATAAGCGCTTAGCTACATTTCAATGCTCTTGAACGCCCCGCAATGTGCTCCACACTGAAATAGACACCTAGAAACAGTATTTACCTTGCCTCTTTTATGTTGCTGTTCCTTGGTGTTACTCTGTTTCACTGAAGTAAATGAGTTTGTCCAACAAATGTGGGATTTCAATGTTACCTTTGTAATTCGGTAGTACCTTTGTTGTTGTATCTTGTACATTCTCTGTAACCATTTCTACCTCATTTTGAAGACATTGTACATGGAAATATTTATTTCATGTCATTTCACGTCAGTTAAGGAGCAATGTTAATGATAATTGTTGAACTGTTATAGTCTACCTCACACAAGACTGTACTTTAAAAGAAAATTGTTTCATGGAAATGAAGATATCATACCAAACAAACCTTTGTCTTTTTGTCTGTGAAATTCCATACTGGTATTAGTTATGTCCTTACCACTAAATAATACTACATGGAAAAAGACTAACTTCTAGTAGCACCACTAGTAAGTTCTTACAAACATACCGACCAAGTTCACTGCATGAACACTGCCATATCTTTATAGTTTTGGTTAGGGTACCTGGCAATAACCAAGAGAGCATCCATCCAGAGTAACTTTCAACAGCTCTTCTGGTTCGTTTCACCCCCGCCTTTGTGATATCTTGTCACTGATGTTGTTAGATTACTGTTTCTAGTTTGTATTTGTGCTGCTCCACTCAACATGTGATATTCCTGGGACACAATATCAAAACTTTATTGCGCTTCTCTTGTAGGAAAATTCTTTTTTTTTTTAAGTGTCAAGTTGGAGGGCTAAAAACTGGCAAGTAAACAGAAGGCCATTTGTGTCATGTAAGGGCCCCATAAGAAGCTGAAGAGGGGGTTGAGAAAAGAGAAAGGAACAGTGGAGAAAGCGACTACTTGCCTTCTCCCCCCGGACACCCCCTTTATTGTCTGGAGGGCGGAGGGCATGCGGTGGCGTGTGACAGATGTCCAAAACTTTTGTCCCTCCATCAACAGCAACTCTAAGCCCACTGCCACTTCCAGGCATTCCACAGTGAAACCCCCAACCCTCTTTCACCCAAACACACCCTACACTAACCATGCTCATCCTTATCGATCCGCTCACTTTAAACAAAACGCACTCGCATCACATCCCTGGCAGCGACCACCCAAACCCAGCCTCTATCCGCCTCTATTAACCTCATCATAGCTTCCTAACCCAGGTTCAGTTCTCTTCTCATTCTTAGGGTCCAGTTAATTCGATATGGCTGAGGTAGTTGAAATGCTGGTTTAATGGTCTAACTGTGACGGTTGAAGAGTGGGATAAACTGATCAGAAAGCCATTGTGTTGAAGGGCACAGCTTATCTATAAAGGCAGTCTCTTATTTCACCTGTGAAATGTTTGTGGTCCCTTTGCCAACATGCTGTGGGGGCCTCTGCCATTTCAGATAAGCTGAACCCTGAAGCCCTACCCTGCATGAAGATCAACTGGAAGGAGGGAGTGTTTTCATTCTACCACCTTTAACAATCCTACGAATTCTTCTCCAAATTACACAGAGTTAGAGTTCAATCTCAATCCTTTCTCGTGTACTTGTGTACATCGCAACCTTTAAAAATGACAGCCATGTTTCATGGGAACTGCAAATGTGCAATGTCTTTATGTCCTCTTTGAACAGCAGCAATGGTCGATAACAAATAAAACACTGACACCTAGAGGTTTTGATTAAGTAGTAGTTCATTACACAATAATAGTAATAATAATAATAATAACCTTTATCAGGGAGCACTAATCAGAACCGTGTTACAAAGAACTTTAGAGGGTAAATAAAATGAAAGCAAAAATAAAAACATAAACATTAGCAAATATATTTCATACTGATGGAGTATAAATTCATTTTATTAACTGTCAGCACAGAGACAAAAAACAACAACCCATAAAACATTAATGTAAGAATTTAAAGCTTCTTCTTCTCTCAATCTTCATTCTAGTTTGGATTTAGTTTTAACATCAAGATGCTGTCTCCTGCTGCTAGGACCAGCCCTCTTTTCACTCCATGGCTGCTTTCTTCAGTGTCATCTCTGTACACATACGGCCGAGTTTAGGACCACTTTTCATTGACGTTTTTTCCCCCCAAACTCCTCGCTCTCCAATGGCAGGCACAGTTTGCGCTGTAGTTGTTTGTATAAAAGCAGAATAATACAAACAGCAGCTATATGCCTTAACATGTAACTAATACTTCTATCAGCACCATGAGTGCCCACTGCACAGCACCTGAATAACCAGGTTTCATCCATTAAGGTCATAGAAAACATTGAGTGGCCACCCTGATTTTACTGGCTCTTACCCAGTGGTGACATTGTATTGTTGTAAGCTGGTATCCAGAGCTCCTTCTCTTGGCTGAGGGGAATCTTCCATGTATCCTGCACTGGGGTGGATGGTACTGCAAAGTCTGCAACATGACACAAATGTGTGTCGCAATTGGTAAGACTCACTGGTGGAAATACCCTATATTCATCCAATTCAAGAGTGTGCTTTGAATTGGCCACAACAGTAAAGTTTCTGGGCAGCGCGGTGGCTCTGGCAGGTACATCGAAGACTCGAAATTGCCCATTCCCTATGTGTTAGCCCTGTGATGACCTATTCAGCGTGACCTCTGCCCAGTGCATGCTGGGATAGGCTCAATGTTCTTACTCTCCTAATAAGTGGGTATTTAAAATGAAAGAGTAAACTTATAGCCCAGCAGAAAATGAGCCCTGAAGAGACTCACCCCAAGCAGAACACAAGTCACTTTAATAACATCTGTTACTATGTAGAAGTGTAGGCTTGAGAAGTTGTAACTTTGGGTTTATCGCTATTAAACATAACATTTCTTAACACATTATAAGGCTACATTTTCAATTCTGTCCGCAGGCCTACATTAAACCACTCTTAAATGAAGCAGAAGTTAATAATGGAAACACTCACTGCAGAGAGGTGAGCTCAGTGAAGCGGCCATGAACGGGGAACCGGGGACTCCTTGGTCTGAGCTCGCCTGGCCTGCCATGGCAACCAAACATTAACTCAGGGATTACCAGCATTAACACATAAATCACAGGGCAGTAATCCTAAACGGTGACTAGTAATCCTAAACGGGGACAAACTAGTTACCGGTTGATGTCGCCATTTCAAACCATTCCAGCCCTGTGTTGGGCTCTGTTGTATCGGGTACTTGAGGACAGGGAGACGGTGGCGGCCCGTGAATTTGCCTCAGAAACCGGCCGGCAGGTGAGCTATCAATGTAACGTAATGAAATTCCTCTAGAGTCCATTTAAATGTAATTATATTATTAAATTATTAATAATTTGATGTAGATTCCCACACTGAATCTTGGAGAGGAAGCCGCTATAACCTTTCCGATTAAATTGACAAGCTAGCTTGCTTTGGTTGCTGCTAGGAAGTTGCCGTAGTTGAAATGGGGTTTGAGCCCTCAGAGTTGTCTTACAGGGCACGCCATGAGCATAGCTAAACATGTCCTTAGCTAGCATGTGGCTGCCCAATAAATGTACAGGATTTGTATTGTTGCAAAGTCTTTGTTTTTGACTTTGTAAATAAAGTAAACATATTATATTAATACCACATGCACTATATACCAAAAACAAGTGAATTTTGAGGATTTAAGTGCCCAGAACATGAAACGTGACGTCAGGAAACGTACAGCACGTACAAGTACAGTAAAGGATATCAAAGGGACAAGAGTGGTAAAAGATCTGGGTTGGGTAGGTTGCTTTAAATATGTATTCAATTACAGTTACTATTTGCCTCATCAAAGTTGTTATCAGTAATATAATCCAAGGGATTACATATACATACAACTCTCCACTCACATTCCCCGGTTAATGTATGTATATGTAATCCCTTGGTTTGTTGTACATTTACTGGTGTGTTAGGAGTTAATTTGATTAAGTAATGTGTGTGGAAGACAACCATAAATTTAGACATCTTTATTTTCTTTTGGTAGGGTGAAAGCACTAGCTATACATTTAACTGGCAGGAACCTTCCTTTTAACTTTTTGGACGATAAATATAGGTAAGGTAATATAAACGTTAATGTTTTTTTCCCCCCAAATCTCACAAAATGTAATGTCACAAGAAAGATACCAATTAAGTAGACCTGCCAAAAACAACAAAACCAAAGACTCAATGCACAAAACATACCAGACAACGTGGTAGGATGTCTACTACCTTGAAAAAGTCCCTTTTAACCCACAGCAGTGGCACAATTGTCCTCAATTAGTTCCTTCAAGTCCCACTAGAGGGTGTAACATAACTACAATATAGAACACTACACTACCATTCATTCAATGGGAGAGGTTAGTTGACAGTTATAGAAGTAATTGAATTAAAAATCTTTTCAGACACAGACAGACATACACACACACACATAATCCATTTTTGTAATATGACCCTGCTTTTGCTAACAGGGGCCCATTGTAAAGAGGGTGGGGACAATTCAATTCACAGGGCTCAGCTGTGTTTGTGGCCTCTTATTCTCAGAAGTGGAATTAATTTTCTGCCTCATTACAACCCATACGTACCAACAGAGGCCCCCACAGCCGCAGAGGATGTTCAGTCTAAAACATAGGTTACTGCTCATGCCATGTATCAGCCACTTTGACTTTGACCCAAAGAGAGAGAGGGACAGCGGCTCTTCTTTTCCATCATTAATCTCTATATCTCTCACACACACTCTCCCTCTTTCTTCTTTGTCTCTCTCCTTCAAACACACCTGCTCCCGCCCCAAATGGCCTGACTGATAAACGAAACGTCCTACTTAATCCACATCCCTCGTTACAATTTAGACTTGCTGTTCAGATGGATGCAAAACCTGGAGAAGGGGAAAAAAGACATGTGCATGTCAGAGATGTTTATATACACAAATAGACTTTGATTGTCTCTATTTAGTAAAGCCACACATTTTGAAATATATGGAGCTACGGGAAGGTTACTTTCAAAATGTAATCAGTTAATATATTATTGATTACATGGTTAAGACTGTAATCAGCAACATAATCCATGGGATTACTCCAAATCTGTGATAAAATGTGATTAATTCAAGTTACATTTGTATTGCTTTCCATACAAAATATATAGATGATTTTGAAAGGCAACAGTAATTAACTTTGTTAACCCAATGTGAATATACTGTACAATATAGAAGAAAACTGTACATAAGTCATATTCTTGCACATCACGTTGCAATGCATGTAAAATGTGAATGATGAATTCATACGATCCATGTCAACAGAGTAGTGAGATCCGCCTGTCTTTATTAGTCTCATTTACTTTTCTCTCTCTTGCTGTAGCTGCCTGCTGTAGCTGTGGGTAAGGAGGTGCTGTACAGTGCACTGTACAGTCTGAGCCTATTGGGAACATGCTGCTGACTCAGCCCAGGCCACTGCATTCATCTATCTGCACTGCAGTGCTGTCTCTGCTTACCCCACTCTCCTTCCCTCCCTCATTCAGTGCGCCACCTTACACACGCGCGCGCACACACACACACACACACACGCAAAGAGGAGGGAGAAGGAGGGAAAGAGACACATGTACACACACACACACCTGCTTTTGAAGTAGTCTCTGCTGCTGCGCCATGACACACCCCAAACACAGCCTCATCAACTCAATCAATAGCCTAAATGAAGTATTATGGCATCAAAAGATGAACAAAAATAATGAAATGTAATGTAATTTAGGTGTGTCTTACATATACTGTGTTGATGTTGTAACTCCCACACCTAATTGGACTCTAGTCCTGTTGCTCTCTCTCTCTCCCTCTCTATGTATCTCTTATGTGGTCTTACTGGCAGTGTTTCATCATGTTTGCAATTTTACAAGTGATTTCAGGGACAGAGGTAGCAAAATGCTTCATATATTCATTTCATACAGCAGCTGAAGCAAGATTACTATTACAGTAAGATTACTATTACATATATAGTGTTAAGATTAAGCTTAATAAGATTAATAATACAAATAATACAAATAATAAATCTTAAGCAGCAGTGAAAACATGTTACCCATGTTGGAACATGTACTAATACTCATATTCATTTTTATACCCCAAAAATGACGCCACTCTGAGATGTAACTGGAAGGCTGCTTTATTGTTTGGAAATAGATTCGTGCTCAAATGAAGACAATCTTTCACCGATTCTCATTTAATGTCCCATGTGGTTGTGCAACACACGTCCTCTCTCTGACTGTATTAGTGGCAAGAGATAACAATGACAGTCAAAAGGCTTTTTTCAATTAGCCTATTTTCAGCAAAGAAAATAAATTTATCTCAGTCATGCTACAAAACAAAGGCTACATAAACCAATAGGTAAATCAACATTGGAAATGAACAGAAGTGTAAAACAGAAGGCAAGCTGTTCTCTTACTAGCCAAACAACCAGTAAACAGAACACACAGAGAGAGCACTTGTACTACATGACTCTACAAGATGTTAGTTCAATCAGTCTAGTCTAGGAGGTGAGTTTTCTGTTTATTAGTCAATTTTGAATGCTTAACTCAATACATGGTTTCTGTCGTGCTCCATTTTGATTCACTCCCATGGGTTTTGAGATATCCTCATTACTGATTTTATTGACAGACTAAATAGGAAGCTAAAAAGGCACGTGCCGTTAAGAGATATTGCACCAGAAACAAACACACAGACAGTTAAGACAACTAACCCTTAAATCATTAGATATATCATATTGAAAATGACAGCAAAATTAAAGATCAACTCCAAACTGCAGTGGTGTGTTAAGGGGGAACATGAAAGAGGGAACATGAAACGAGCAAAAATCTGTCACGCAAGGTGAGCTGTCGCTCATACTGGGCCACACTGATCAGCCAGCAGTGGCCTGCCAAAGGCTGTGTGTGTGCTTGTGTGTGTGTGTGTGTGTGTGGTGTGTGTCTAAAACTGGGGAAATTACGGGCAAGACGTCTTCACACATGTAGAAAAGGGTGTGCTGGTAGTGCAATCCTCTCACCAAGGCAGGCTACACAATTCTCAGCAAGCAGCCAGTACAACACCATGCATTGTACGCTGGTACCCAGTATGTGGACGTCCTGGGCAGGCCAGAGTTTTGGTCATTCTCTGAACATATTGCACAAAGAAAGAAACATGATCAATTACACTCTGTGGTACTGGTTTCACCTCAATACAAAGAGTGGACAGGAGAGTTGAGTTACGGACATTGTTCTAATTTATATATACTATATATATATGTGTGTTAGAATATATATATATAATATATATGTAATATAGCTCTGTATATGTTTTGATTTATATAGAGATTTAAATATCATTTTTGCTCTTTAATATGGATTCTTTTAGCTTACTCCCCTCTTTTATGTGAAAAGTGACTCAAAAAAATCTACTCCATCTAACAAATGTGTCACAGCCTAACAAGTGTGACAAGGGGTGTCAGCTGGAAGCCATTCTATTTATGGTTATTAATATTTAGTGTTAGATTAATAGCTGTAGTTTTTTAAGTAATTCTGTATTTACAAAAAACTACGCATGCCGTTAAAATAAAATGATATATTACATTATTTATAGTTTCTTAAAAAGTCCATTCTTAACTTCTGCAGTTTGTGCCGTATACATCATAGCTGAACTGTACATTTTTTTTCTTTTTTCCCAAATGGATGTATGTGTGTCTATTTTTTAGATTTTTCTGTAATACATTTCTGTATATCCATGGTGGTCTTGGAGAAAATGGACGGCAGTAGCTTTTATGCTTATCATTCAGAGTTTTATTTGGTTCAAGTTAACACCCACACTGATTTTGGAGATCTCATGCAGCAACTGGACCGTAGGACTTGAGAAGGGATGAGGGATTTATTCATAAACAGGAAGTGACATCACTGCACAACAGTAAGTGCAAAAGCTCTGGTGTGGTGCTTAGGCTCACAGTACCATAACAATGCATCCAGTGCTCTGTTGGTTATTTGGTATTTGTTATGCAGTATAGCAATATGAAGAAAAATGGCAAATGAGAGGCTTCAGAGCACGTGTTAATAAATATTGTAATCAGGGGCCGATTCACTGAGCATACCACTTTTGCCTCAAAAACAATTAAGTGTGCTGCTCAAACTAACATATACCAATTCACTCTCATGACATCTCCTCACAGTGTTTCCTATATCTGTGATTGCTATTGGGGTGAGCAATATTATCGTGTTTATTGTAATTTATTGAGACCAGACTACAGTCCATAGTGACGTAACCACAAATGTAATCCATTACCAATACAAACGCCGCCCTTACAAGCAAGCAAAATGTTGCCGTTTCACTGAGATGCTTCTAGCCCTATATTTCTAAGCGTCATAAGCAGGAAGCTCTAAACTGGCTCCTGACCGGGCAGCTGCCCCGATAAGGCAACCAGCCGAGATCATTGTCCATCAGCGTGGCATTTAACACAAAAGAGTTAAAACATGGTTTCATAAATACTCTCATCACATTCACTTGCATTTAGTTGCAGAGCTCATAATAGTACATCTATAATATCTCCTGAGAAAAAGGGGTGAATTCTTCAAGCATTGCATACATTTCTAGGGTCTCTTCGTCTAACAATGACAGCGAAAAAACAGAATGGGTAGGGCATACTTCACCCAATCCCACTCCATGGACAAAGGGCAACAAGGGGTAACAAGGCAGGTCTCTTTGGCTTCTCCACAAAATGTTTTCATCATCCATTCACACATTTCTGTTTCTCTCTCCCAACAGGTCACTGACACCCATAACAAGCATGTTCTAGCACAAGATTATCTCCCTCAACATTGTCCTAGATGTGATTTATAAATCGGTGTAAAATGAGTATTATTAGCTACCAAAACATGAAAATTACATCAGCAAATGCCAGGGAAGAAAATAAAAAAACCCATGTAAATGAGACAAATGGTTTCCAAGTTGAACAGTAATCAATTAACTCACCAAGACCCTTCTCAACCCTTTCTGAAAAGTATAACCACCCATAGAGAAACATCAGAAATGGAAAGGAGCTTGCCATACCTGTGAAATCCCCACTAACCACTTACAACCTACACTCTCTGAAAATGCCCTCTCACACAAAAGTAAAGGCAGATGGCATGGAACATTACATAGGTGCATACAAATTATAAACATAAGCTTTTTAGTTTTACAGTGTTTTCCACTCTTGAAATCAACCAACAGTTTAGTCCCATGATACACACAGACATCCATTCCCATATCTTCCACACATACAATCTCCAGAGCAGCAAAAAATTGTTTGAATTTCTCCCACTGATCCACCATGCCGGTGTTCTTTAGCATACCAACAGCTTCCAATCTCTTGTCTATAGAGGCAACAATCTGTCAAAAGTGTTGACTAATGAGAGAAAAATTAGGATCCATTTTAGATTATCAACCCCATATCATTTCTCTTTATTAAACAAATGATTTATAACTCTAACTTTCAAATTTTGACAATGTCTCGATGTTACAGTCGAGCCACTGTTGTGGTCTGAGTATTAGTGTCTTGTGGACTATGATTATTCATGCAAGATTTCTGATCAAAACATGCCATCATGCAAGTCATTTCTATGCATTGAACAAGCACAATTATTTATGTATTTGTTTGGAAATCTTTCTGAGTAAATGTAAGCCCTTGGCCCAAGTTGACCCCATAATAAACAGACCCTTAACCAATTGGTGTGAAAGCCCATGTAGAAAAAGCATTTTGATGTGGGTATAACAAAGATAAAATGAGTAGAAGAGTTAAGTGACATGGGCAAAATGTTGAATATTGTTCTTTTTTTTTTTATCTGTTTGCATTTTTTTGCCGCTCAAATTAAGTATATTTAGCATTAATAAACCAAAAAACCCTTCCAATGCTCTGGGTCATTTTCGTCTTTCACTCACCAGTCGTTCTTCTGTTTGCTTATACAGAGTATGTGTGTCATTTTGTTCCTCTATACATTTAAATACTAAATGACACAGAACCAGTCATTTGACTGCTTTAAGAAGACGATTCTTCAACATCAAGCAGCATCCTTGATTTCCCTCCCAGCGCTGTTTTCCATAGGAATCCATTTCTTGCATCCACACATAGGATTCCTTTAATGTTTCTCATTCATGCCTCTAAGTGTAGAGTTACTTGTCTTATCCGTAGACCAGTGATAAGTGAGCAATCTGCCTTTTAGCAGACACAGACATTTCCTTAGTATTTTGTCTGTTATTCATTCCCTTTTGTTAAGATCAGTAGTCTAGATGCAACAATGTCACACAGTACGCTGATTATGTTTGGTTTTACTCAAGTTCAAGTGTCTTCAAGCTGTAACAGACCAAGCTGCTTCCCTCTGCATCAGTACAAGAATGAAGTCTGTAAACAAAATTATTGAATATTATTCTTTTTCTTACTTGCAAATGAAATAATCTGTACATCTGTGTGGGTTAGATGGTTTCCTCTCGCTTTGCTTGAAGTTACATTATTATAATTATTATTGTTATTACTGTGATTATTATTCCAACACTCTAACATTTAGATTCCCTGATGTCTTTTTGGTTTCTTCCCTTCTCTTTCCTTCCTCCCTTGCCTTCGTTGTTGTCATCCTGTTTCTCCTTGTCAGGTTTGGTTACACTGTCATAAGAGGGCAGGGAGGCAGTGGAGGGAGTGCCCTCCTTCTTTTCCTGTTCCTGATTGGTCCCGCCATTCTCAACTTTATTATTGGCTGATTTGCGCTTGCAGATGAAACCCCGCCTAGCCAGGTAGGAACGGTAGGCCCTTTGGATGATTTTGGCTGACACATCCTCCTGCTTGCGCCTCAGAGTGGTGGTGATAGGCTCATAAGAGACCTTGGAAGGATTGGCTGCCACAAAACGCTCCTCCATTTGTTGCCTCAGCATGTCCAGCTCGCCACTGTCACCCAGCACACGCTTGGTGAAGGCAAAGAGGATGTCCAGGCAGTGGATGCGGTCGCCGCTCACCATGGGCATGTCCATGGCAATCAGCTCAATGGTGTTGGGCTTGGGTAAACGGAGCGGGTGTTCTAGTGCATCAGCAAAGTCAGAAAGCTTGGCATAGGTGATAAACTGGCAGGCGTCAGGGTCAAACTTCTCCCAAATCTCATAAAAGGTCTCAAAGTCGTCCTCACTGAGTGGGTCAGCACTCTCCTCTGTGGCCACACTGAAGTTCTCCAGGATGATGGCAATGTACATGTTGACCACAATGAGGAAAGATATGATGATGTACATGACAAAGAAAAAGATTCCCACAGAAGGGTTGCCACAGTCTCCTGTGGCTGGGGTGCCAGCGTTCTCCAGATTGGGGTCACAGTCAGGAGGGTAGTTAAGGATGGGTAGCAACAGACCGTCCCAGCCAGCTGACGTGGTGATCATGAACAGGCAGATCATGCTGTTGCCAAAGGTCTCAAAGTTGTACATGTCATCAATTCCAGCCCCGTGTTTTACGTAGCCAAAGTTAGACATGCCAAAGATAGAGAAAATGAACATGACCAGGAAGAGCAACAGGCCAATGTTGAACAGAGCAGGAAGTGACATCATTAGGGCAAACAGGAGAGTCCTAATGCCCTTTGCCCCCTTAATGAGACGTAAGATTCTGCCAATACGGGCCAGACGAATCACCCTGAAGAGGGTTGGTGACACAAAGTACTTCTCAATTAAGTCCGCCAGAAACATTCCTGAAGTTGAAAGGAGCACACAGAGAAGAATGAGACATGTTTGGTTAGGAAAGAGGGAATATCATCATTGCAACCGTGCTCACTGGCAGCTTTATGCTCACAACTAAGGACAACAACATGAGTTGATGACACATTTGACTGCTTTGAGACTAGAAAACCACTAGAGGGAGATGGGAACGCCTGAGTCAGTGCTGGCTTGTTATAAAATTGCATCAGACTGCAGCAAACAAGTGTAACATTTCCTCAGTGGCTAGTGAATGCATTGTGGAAATCAGTTATCAGCAGATTGGTTTTCCTAAAACAGCAACAAAATTGAAATCAAAACTAAACTATTCACAGCATAGTTCAAGGCAATTGAATTAGGTAATAAAGAGTTGCATAACAGAATAATCTGAAAAACAACAATGATTTCCTCCTATTCATCTTGACCCTATTTCAATGTATACATTCCTCTTTTGAATACTTACCCACAATGGAAAGGATGACCACAACCACATCAAAGATGTTCCAACCTATGGTGAAGTAGTAGTGGCGCAGGGCAAAGAGCTTCAGTACAAACTCAGTGGTGAAGACCACAATAAAGATGAAGTTGACCCAGTACAAAACATTTTCCGTGTCATCTGATTGGTCATCTGTCTCCACCATCATGGTGACCATGTTGAGGCAGATGAGGATCATGATCGAGATGTCGAAGACCTGCTGCGTCACAAAGTCAAACACCATGCCCTGAATATTGTTCTGAGGAGAGAGGAAGGCAATGGATAGAGGGATGTTATTAGTCAATTGAGCATTTGGAATAGGGATCTTGGAGAAGTTTCCTTAGTCTTTTATAATTCAATATTAAAATGTGCCACAGCCCAAAACTAGCTGGTTGCTGAAGATGGAAACCGCAAAACCCTTACCAGTGGCCTGGGTATTGGTTTCTGTGGTTTTTTTGAGCCTAGTTTCTTCATGGCATTGTAGTATTTCTTCTGCTCTTCTGTCATGAAGATATCCTGACCTCCAAAGTAAAGGGACAAGAACAATCTGGTTACAATCTGAAAGTAGTTGGGCCCTCTTTCCAGTGCTAATCCAAATCAGTCTGTAAATTAGGCTTCAGGCCAGTATTAAAATGGCACACACATACTTAGTGAACATTGACTGTGTTTTGAAGAGTACAGTACAATAGTAGTAGATTAGTTTAGATTCTAAGCCTTAATTCACTGCAAAGCAGTTTATGCTCATAACAAGGAGAAGGGGAAACAAATCTTATCTTTTTCTTTTGCTGGTTGAAGTTATCAATGATGACACCAATGAAGAGGTTGAGGGTGAAGAAGGAGCCGAAGATGATGAAGATGACAAAGTAGATGTACATGTATATGTTGTCCTCATAGATAGGCTGCTGCTCCACCTACAGAGTGCCATAAGTAAAAATATAGACAACTGCACTTCACATTAATCGGAAAGCAAGACCACAGAGCTGCGGCAGGCCTACCTTTCTGGAGTCTATAGCTGCATACATAATGTCCATCCAACCCTTGAATGTTGCCTGTGGGTGGACAGACACAATATTTAAGAAATACGTTAAACAGTCGCCAAGCCAACTGTGGAGAGAAGATCAATGAGAAGAGACAGCGAAAGTTTCTCACCACTTGCAGGAGTGCCAGGTATCCTGCCCCCACATTGTCAAAATTGATCTTGACATTCTTCCATCTGACTTCAGTGAGGTTTAAACTAATGAGTTCCAGGCACTGCGTTTTGTTGTTGACCACATGAGGCAGGAACATTTCCTCAGCCGTGTCATTGTAGCAGAAGTAATACTTCCCAGCAAACAGGTTGACACCCATGATGCTGAAGATGAGCCAGAAGATGAGACACACCAGCAGCACATTCATGATGGAGGGGATTGCGCCCACCAAGGCATTCACCACCACCTGAAGAACACACCAGGGAAATAGCACCACCATGACATAGCAGCCACATGCCAACTGCATGGAGATGCTCACACACATATACAACAACATGAACACACACATGCACATGCAAATGCACATTCTCTCCCTCTAATAGAGGCACTATGTGTTAATTTTCTAATTCCTATTTCCTATTCCCAATTTTCTAATTCCCCAAGATTAAGCCCAACACTAAAAAATATAATCATTCTTTACCTAGAAATCCAAATATTATGCCCAGGAAGGAGTTCATCCTACAACATCCCTGGCATGCAGCCCAATAATATAAACTGCACAGCACACGTTGCTACAATGCATTAGGTTCAGCTTAAAGATGTATTGACCACTTAAACCGTGTGCATGTGTAAAGATTTTAAGGATAAATTGCTTGCCGGTTGCCTGTCATAACTGTAAACCACTCAGAGAAGTCTTTGCTCAAGTACATACTGATCCTCTGACCAGTCTATCACTAAGTGCATTGGGAAGTAGCAAACTGTTCCCCCAACACCTGCATTTATTGTGACCCTACATTTGGTCAGACAGATTATGGGGCAGTGGTCATACTCAAGAGCCCAGAGGATAGTGCTGCTCAAGAGTGTGTTCCTGGCTGTTTGAATACAGGACATCCAGCAGCTCTGAGGTAGACAGCTCAGCAGAGGTGAGCTGATCTGAGCCTTGGCATGCCCTGTCAGAGCTGTAGGATTGCTTACAGGTATATGTTCTCTCTAACTACAGAACACACAGGCTCTCTCTGTATTTATGCTGAGTTGGATCTACCAAATCAGTGTGACTGCTAAACTTGATGACATTGAAGGAAACATTGTTATAATGCTGAGTATTCCCTGTCCTACAGTGGTTGTGCATGACATGTACAGTATATATACAGGGTTATGGTTATTGCCAATGGAGAGCATGACTCATATAATGTGTACTGTACTTAAATGGTGTATGTTATATTAGATAGGACTAATATTAACTAGATTTGATTAGATTAGATTAGATGGCTAATACTAATAACTAATAGTGTAGGAATGTGCAGTTCAAAATATGGAAAAGCTGTGGAAACAGGTGGGTTTTATACACCAAAAACATAAAGGCAAACATCAAAGGTCAATCTTATGAAGGGCTCTAGGGTTGCTACTCACCCTAACCTAGTGTTACATATTATAATATAGAGATGATGCAGCCACATGATCTGTTAATACAACCACTACAAAATGATGTTAT
>CABFOQ010000456.1:45006-67224 GCA_900660455.1 Gephyroberyx darwinii | reverse complement strand
CTCTGGCTCTCCAGTACTCACTCACTCATCACCCTCATGTCTACTAGTGACACAGATGCCTCAGCTTACTACTTTCAGTCTGTCAGCACCTTTCAACAAGCTCCTCATTATTTGCAGACCCCAGTGTGTCCCTGCAGCCACTGCTGTCCAAATGACCCAATAAATAATATGGACTTTGTTCAATTATAGACAATTCGCAGATTAGCAATTATGTAGCTTTTACTGATGAAACCCATTCAAAACCTACTGGATGAACTAAAAACTGCATGGCTGTCAAGCTCCTAACAAGGCTGTTTTTCTTAGTTCCTGAAATGCTGAAATTTTGGAGATATGAGGTTTTCACCTGACAGCAGTGTTATTAGCTCTATGTGTTTCTGTGTGCTCACTTGCTTTTATGATTGTCATTGCTTTACTGTGTTTGCTTGGTTTCGGGTTTGCTGTCAGTGAACATTACTGTGATTTGATAGGTAAATGATAAAACTGTCCAAGGCAAGAGAAGCTTAGCTGTGACCACACCAGGAAGCCTTTCAAGCCTTATATTTTGTGTTGTTGTGTGTGCCTTCTTTACAAATGCAGTACCCATGAGCCAACGTCAACCACTTTATAATCTAGACAGCTTACTACATTTCCCAAAGTGATCAAAAAGAATGCTGAGCAATTGCTCATGGATTTTAAAGTGTATTGATTGCTAGCTGGGTGTCTTGTCCTGATTAGCCAACACTGCCAGTAACACTGTACCAGCTAGTTCTGTTGACTGTGCAGCAACAAACAAAGCATGTGGCAGACAGACGGTGTAGCACACAAGTCCCTCACTGGCCACCCTTTCCATATAGTTTCTTTAGAACTTCATAATCCCCTCGTCAAGACGTTTGCATACACAACATTAGACATTTGGATAGAAGAATGTTATTTAGCATTCTGTGCAATAGAAACTGAGCTAGGTCACCGCCTATTAAGAAATTAAAATCTTAATCTTGAATGCCACTTGTTTCAGTAGTTCATAAGATCTGAACGGTTCAATGTAGCTGTTCCAAAATTTGGTTTTACAGAGCAAGTTGGCATATGATCGAACCTCTGAAATAGCATGAAAATTATTTCTTAAATGGCTGAGATATTGAGGTCTGAAATTTGTCATATTCTATGTAACAGTTGACCAAATCTAATTAATTCCAACAATATGTTGACATAATAGAGATATTTATTTATACCTCCACCATGCAAAAAATACCCAACTATGAGTCTGTGTCCCATGGTGGCCACCCCATCCACCCCACCAAGTACGGGGCATATTATCAGAGGTTTAGCTGTTCTGCGAGAGAAATAAACTGGATAATTATCACTTTTGTAACATTGAATATGTTGTGGAAAAATAAATATTCAGGAAGCGATAGTTGATTTCATTCTGGTCAGGTTGCAACCTCCAAAAACCCAACAATGAAGTGGGTATTAACCTGTTCCCCTTGGTAGTCTAAGGAACAGAGACAAAATCTTTGCAACTCATTCTTTATATGGCAATTATTTACACTCATCAGAGCTGTTGTAATGAAAATAATGTAATGAAAATAATGAAATAAAGGTTTTGACTACAAACCTCTGACCTATTTCTAATAAAGTTATCACTTTAAATATAGCACAAAACATTGGATTGGTACATTATACAATGCAAAATGAAACATTGAAATGTTTTATAAAATATTCTTTTTTTTTTTTTTTTACCACATTTGTATAATTGAACTCTTTTAGTTTCAGAGTTATATCCTCTGACAATTTAACAATATCAATTCCATGTCACAACTTGTCCCAATCTTCCCTAGCTGTTGAATACGAACTGGTGTCTTTTAAACAGTTAAACAACAAATACATTCCAAATAGAGGCAAGTAACAGTAGGATTAGTTACTTGCAACCTACCTAAATAATCAATAGAAGTACCTCTTGTTTTTATTAACTAAATAAACACATCTGACCACGTTGCCACTAGTCTCCATATTTCATTAGCTGCAGAAGCAGAACCACAGCTGTGTTTGTGAACGCTGCTTCAGTATGTTGTCCACTGGATTCATATTGCTTTCTTAATTTAATAGATCCCCATTTAGAATTCAAATCACTGTTTGTTAATCATGCTTCTAATCAGAACAAGAAATGAAATTTATCTGAAAGTGAAAAAGCATTATGCTTGAAACAAGAAGTATGCTTTTCCAAAATAATATCCAAATAAAGATGGTCATCTCTTCAAGTGTTTTATTATACAGTGAATGGTCTTGTACATTGGTGGTCACATAAGCTTTATCTTAACAATTAAATACATCTCATGAAATTTGACATTTCAAAGACATAGCAGGTGCTGGCAGTATATGTGACCATCAATGTTTAATAACTTGACATTTTTATACATAAAGACAAAAACATTTTGGATCTTGGCTGTTCAGTTCACTGATCTGCAAATTATTTTTTTCACTATAGACATCCTCAGAGAATCGAAAGTAGAACTGAACACTCTTAAAAATGCTACGCATTTCTTATATGTCTCAATTGAAGGTGCAGAGCACTTGCAGTGTTTGTGCTGTGTCTTTATTTGGCAACTGTTTATTTGTATTTTCTATTTTTTTTAAGTGAACACATAATACAAACTAGCACAGTGAGGAACCACATAAATAGAACAGATACAAAAGTTTGGTTTGTTTGCATTAAATGGTTTGTCCATCTGAATCAAGCGGTTTCAAACAATGCTGATATTCAAACCCCTGACTACTGTAACTTTACGTAAACAGTTGACTGCTCTGTACATTGTCCTTTTTTTATAAGGTTGAATTAATCTTAAAGTCAAATTATTTTCTATCATATATAAGATTTGCAACTTTTTAAAGTTATCCTTTTGAAGGCAAACCTGTGCTATCCATCAAATAATTATATTCCAGGAAGAAAACTAAATTAAATGTCCCACAAATAAACAACAATGCTTCCGAGGCCCTGAGAAAGGCTTTTGGTCAAATGTATTGATCAGCTGAACATCACAATCGTAATCTGTTATTAAATGATTACATCTTTTAATACACATGAAAACATTGATGATAATAATGGGCCTCATTTTTCAATTTGTGTACATTGTTAAAAGACACTAAAATGCTGGGCAACATGCATGTCACATCAACATTTTCAAAGAACCACTGATACCTAATTGTTTATATATTGCTTGATCAATGAGGCCCATCACTTTGAAACAATTAATAACTCAAATTCCCAAGTGTTTTAAAACGAATGGATTGATTAGTTAATAAATAAACAATTAAATGAACAAACAGATAGATAGATAAATAGACAGACAGACAATAACTAAGTAAGCTAAATAAATAAATACATAAATAAATTCATAAATACATAAATAAATACATAAATAAATAAATGTACAATTTCTTTAAGTAATGAATTGCCTTCAAAATCATCCTGTGCCAATGAGTTCATTGTGGACTGGACTACCAGACTGTGCCTTCGCTCATCTCTGAGGAGGGCTGTGACAGTTGGTTGGTGTATCCGTTGTCACTGAGAGACAGAGTGGTGAAGGGTGTGCTAGGGCCACACATCTCACTGGAGATGCTGTGCATTGACCCTGGTCCATTGGGTTCTGGACTGGGTGAGTCCGCTGGATGGTGAGATACAATGTCAGAGTAACACTGCACTTCTCCATGGCAGTGGTGCCCTGGATGGTGATGGTCTATGACCCCTAACGGGGTGCCAGCAGGGACAGAGGAGGGCACAAAGCCCAGGTCTGCTGGGGTCTGAGCCTGGGATGATGGAGGACCTTGGAAGTACTCATAATTTCCTCCAGAGCCATAATATTCACTGGGATAATCTGCAGTTATAAAAACATCTGGATTAGTGAATAGGGCTTGGATTAATTATGACAAAAGGTTAAGAAGAAATTAAAAGACAGACAGACAGACAGACAGACCTAGATAGATAGATAGATAGATAGATAGATAGATAGATAGATAGATAGATAAATAGATAGATAGGTAGATGTTGGATTCATGCATCGTGTTATGCTGATGCATACTTAGTACCGTATTTTCTACTGATTAGGATGGAGAAGTTAAACTGGAATCAATTTCCTTTCAGTTTGTAATGAATTAAATGGCCAGTATAATGAACACTCCGACCCTATGAAACTTGATTAGCCTACACGCTATATTAACGTTAAAATATGCAGAAGTTGTTTCTATAAAGAGGTTTTGTGTTCTCAATATACACAGAAACAGGTTAGCTCTACCATCAACGAGCTATTTTTGAGACATGGACCTCTCCATCAATATCAAAACACAGCCCACCTCCATAATAAGAGAAGTGGCCAAGCTCTCCTGGTTCCAGTCGGTCCGCAAGCGCTCTCATCCTTCTTGGGCTGCGGAAAAACGCGTGTCTCCGGGACCCCAGAGCGCTCAGTTGCTTCATCCGCCTCTCTTTAGACCTCCGGTTTTGGAACCATACCTTCAGTACAAAGTGAGACACAGTAAAGGTCACAACTAGAAAGTATCAATTGGATAAATCTCTGCTGTCATGGGTCAGTTTTAATTACACAAGCAGTAAACGTATACCCCATATGCAAATAGAGTAATCCTATAATAGGGATGGATTAGGCCTATATCACGGCATAACCATAATATTCCTTTAAGTCATCTGTATAATAACAATAATGTAGTGATGCCATAGGAATATTATTGGAATATTGTAGTCAATTTTCTTTAGGGCAGTTTGCTTTCTTAACTTCCATATTTTTTTTAGAGGTATCTACATTTTTATATAGTAATTAGTAGTAGTTATATAGGGTTTTTTTTGTCATTATAATGACAAAAAAAAAATTACTTGGAAGAAGCATCTAAAAAGACACCACATCAGGGGAGCATTCAGGACCAATGGATTATTCGTGTCTGTGCAATATATGGTAACCTATGTCTAATAATTGATCACATTGATCAAATAATACCTTGCTAGGCATCAGTCATCGCTCCACACTCACAAATGTAGTCGATATAAGCGAGTTTAGAATTCTTGGTGGCAAAAATAATTTTAGATGCAGGGACTTTGTCATACTTTAGGGTTTAATGAACTGTCACCCCTCGACTTTGTTCTCCGAAATATATCGTTACAAGAAATGACACAAGCACTGATTAACCTGTGTGAATAACGTGGACTGACTGGGGTTGGGTCGTCGTCCAAATTTTGCCGCGAAAAAGACAAATAAGCAAGTCAGACTGGGATGTGTCCAATAATGGATGTCTCGCCGCTATAGCTGTTCGATAATGGACGTCTTTACTTTAGATGAATGGGTTTATAGGTTCGTTTATAGGTGAAATGCAGGGAGTTTTAGGGTTTACTGAATCGACACCCCAGATATCGATGCAGATTTATGTTGTTTATATTTATTTACCTGGATCACTCTCATGTTGAGGCCGGTCTCCTGAGCCAGCTGCTCTCTGATGTGTCTGGTCGGTTTTGGAGTGGCCGCAAAAGCCGCTTTCAGGGTCTCCAGCTGCTTGGCTTTTATGGTGGTCCGAGGCCCCCGTCTCTTCCCTGCGACACTCTGCTCGTCGTTCTCGTTGTTGCCCGCCTCTTTATCGGATAGATGCCCAGTTTCCGAGTCTTTACCTTCATCCTGCGGGTCCTGGGAGTCTGGAGACAAACTTGGGTCGCTGCACGTTGTGACTGTCGTACGAGAATAAAATATAGATTTGCACTTTACAATTTGTTTTACAGGCTCTGAGGATCTAAATCATTATGCAAAAAGAGCTGCAGTAATCATATGATAGGTTTTTAGAAAGATAAACGTGTCACAGCAAAAACCCAAGAGTAGGAATATTATAGGAATATGTTTGTCATATCATGGGAAATAAAAAAATACCATACAAGGTCACTATAAACTCAGTATTGAGTACCACAGACACGATGGGAATATTATTGCAATATTAAAGTGATTTTTCGATAGGGAAGTATTTATGTTAGTAAGTTAACTGAAAATAAAACAACTTAATGATACTACTACAACTACTGGGCCCTCTTACTAGTACCACTATCACTACTACTCATGCAAATACAAATAATACAAATAACAACAATAATAACAATAAACATATAAAAACAACATAATTATTATTATTAATAATAATAATAATAATAATAATAATAAAAAAATGTTTTTTGATCTCTAAACTAGTGCCATAAACGCTCAATAATTTCTGATAGAAAATTAACAATAGCCTCGTGTCACCATTATTCTTCAGTGCGTTCTTCAGTGGGGAGCTTGTCAACATTTTTATTATTTTTTTAGTCTCAGATTATTAATATTACTGTAATTATGTTCTTTTTACCTCAGCCTAAATGCCTTACAGCCATTAAGTCCTTGAGTTGTTCAGTGTGTGAGCCACAGTAATGTTTTGGTTTATCACCTGAGAGAAGGATTGCGTCCTTCCCACTGCTGTTTTGGTAGTCCTCTTTACAAACAAACTTGAATTCGTCCAGGATGTACAGTTCCTCTCCGGTGGACAGCTGTTTGTTACACATCACACAGGTAAAGCAGTTCAGGTGAAACACTTTGCTCTTGGCCCTCCGGACCAGATCATTGGGTGAAATTCCCTGTGCGCAGCCTCCACACTTTGTCCCAAACCTCCTGTAGAAAAGGGAGAGGAGCAATCAGAGGAAACAAGGCCACGCTATAGCCACAAATAATGCCTCCGATGATGGTTTATTCATATTTAGACTTTCTTTTATGTCGGTGAGTTTATTATGAGCTTACACTAATACACACAATAGAAACATTTTGACTGCAAATTTACCATACATAGCCTACAATAGAAATGAGTCAGAAACTGCTGCAAGCTGTAAAGCAATTCAACTTGCATAGTCAATATCAAATTGAAATTTTATTCAACCTCAGCTTTAATTACGAATGGCCAAACAGAGACCCTAATGAGACCATGTTGTATACCAAATCCTGTAATAGATTTCAGAAGGATACTATACAATTATCACAGCAAAACTATATGTAAAATCCTACTGGGATATTATAGTGATATCATAGGAGATAAGGTAAGGTCACTACAATCTCACTATTGAGTACCACAAACACACTATGAGTCCCTATATGCATATTATAGCAATATTGCAGGTATTATTCATTAGATTACGCCTATAGTCGTTTTTAAAATATCTACTACAGAGGCGTATTTGAATATTCAGAAAAAACGTGTCTTGTTCTGAGATTTCACGTCAAGGTTTTCAAACTGATTTATTATTTAAATCCACTCATCACATTTTCGATTTGCTCGAGTCTGGGCAAACAAACAGGCTATAGCTACCCTCAAATATCCTGGCATGGTCTGATTCCCATCCTTGAAAGCTATAGCATCCCCACTGTGTAAACAAAGGCTGATTTTAGTTGAATCCTTCACAGAATAGAAAGAAATACTTTTAATATGGACCTCATCAGCTTTTAGTGGATCAACATCCATAATTTCCGTTTTGATTTTTGCTGTCTTAATTGGAAAGATTTCCATAAATATTAGGGTTTATATCCATATCAATAGTTTTTGTTCAAATAAAGATTTCATGTAGGAACAATTGTATCGTGTCGGTTTTCTACTTCATACACAGCCATAACGAAGCCTGAACCACAAGCACTTTGAATTTCGAAAGCTTACCTAAAGAAGTCATTCTTACAGTACAGTCTCCCTTCTCGTGAAAAACATTTCTCTGTCAAATTGCATTTGCATTCGCAGCACTGAACACACTTAATGTGCCAGTGTCTGTCCAAAACTTTGAGCAAAAACCTATCAAGAATAGGCCTCTCGCAGCCAGCACACTGAACCATTGTTTGGAGTATTTCCAGCCCGGTGTGTTGGATGTATTTCTGTTTGTCTAAGCAAGATGTGTTGTCTCCGATGTTGTCTCGATCACCTCAGTAATGACTCGCTTGAAAATGTTCTTATATGATCCAGGAAATCCAATGTATCCAAATTAATCTCTCAAGGATTATATCATCACCCGTGAGATGAAGTGTTGCTCTTCAGGTCCACAGGAAAACCATCCACGTTTGGCCAATAGCCCCGAACGATTGGATAACTGTTGAACAAATCTGAAAGACAGCATTTCTGAAGCAAAATTACAAACTGGAGAGCATCGAGGTCCCATCAAAATGATCCGAGATCTGCGATTTTATGAGTGAGCACTAAGACGAAAACAGCCATTAGTGGGTATTATATCAGCTCACTGTCGTGCAATATATCCTGAGTGGTGTCTAAAGCAGAAAAAAACTAGTGTAAAATACTGTCAGTGTGCTCGGTCTTGTCATTTGTGTCCCATTTTCCTGTGATGAACTCTCAGTCTCGGCGCCAGCAGCGTAATGAGCGCTCCTCTTAAAGCCTATTGCCTATTCAGAAACCCGTGACGTCAGCTCCAGTAAAACCCTATGAGCAGCCTCTCCATTCAACTCCACCACTGGAACCACGGACAGTTACTTCAGCAATAAATTACCTTATGCTTTCATAAAACAGCGACAACACACCACGGTCATAAAAAAGAACGCACATAATCAAGAAATCTTTTACATTTTTTTAGTCACTAATAATTAAATGTTGGTGCGCCAGCACTATAGCTAAACGGTGTGGTTGCTAAGCGATACATAACAACCGGTGTGAGCGGAGATTTTGGTTAGCGCATTAATATTTAACTGAAGTGTTATCCGGTCACAGGTGTGTGTTTATTGGGGATTTTAACGGCTTCGAACACGGCTCGACCAATCAGAGCTGAGGACCGGAACTATCTACATTTATTTCATTACTTGAAATCGAGGGAAACGGTTGCAAGAAACTGCTGGACAGGTAGCAACAACTAAGTATTTTGGCGTTGTTTTAATTTCCCTTTTATTGTTCTTTAGACGTTTCAAGAACAATAGTAGAACGTCCATATTATAGCTTTCATTTGAACTACAGTTTTATTGACAGATGAACTCAGGGGTCTTTGAAACTGTTAGAAGCGACTCTGCCATTCAGCTCCTTATTTAAACCACGTTTTGTTAGCCATGATGAAAGATATCACAGGCAAAAAAATCCAAATGTAGCATTATTTCAGGGTCCTAACATGTTAAATTAGGGAGGCCTATAGGAGATTATGCAGACTCGAAACTCGATCACTTAAAAAAAAAAATACACCTAACAGCCACAAGTCATAGCCTATATCATGATTTAGGCTTGGGCTCCTTGTTTTTGTTGTTTATTGTAATTGTGACTTGGAATCCATATACAAATGGAGTAGAGGACCTTTAAAATGAGATCAATAGCTTTTCAACTGCAAAACCTTTTCATGTAAACTTCATGTTTGTCTAAGTCTGAGATGGGCCTGTTGAAAAGTACAGTGTACAGTGTATACTGTGGGAACTTATTGGGACTCAATTAAGGACCATGGAGATTAGGCCTATCCACTGAGAACTACTTTAGTCTGAGAATAGAAATGAAGGTATGTTGCAATAAACAGTCAAGTAGATCACTGAATTAAGATATCCTATTGAAAATAATGGTAAAATAACATACGTTTAAAAAAAAAAGGAAAAAAAACAATATTAAAAAAAATAAATAATAATAATTGTTTTTGTTTTGGTATATTGATATTTATCTTGAGATGATCCAAGTATCATCAGGTTGTGCCTCAGGTTGCATGTACAGGGGCTTAAGTATCTTGCTCAAGGATACTTCGACAGGTATCGAGGATATCCTATGAATTAATAGTAAAATATTATTTTTATTCTCTTACTCTCTTATTATTATAGTATTATATTCTTCCTTGAAAAACTTTGGGCCAGGTCTGGTTGTGTGCGGGAATAAAACCGACTCAGTGACAGATGACAAATGATCAGGATTTGATTCCTTGCAATATGGGACGAGGATGGTAAAGCGTAGACTGAACACAAGCTTTTCACATAGATTAATGTTTTACCCCAACATTATTCTTCATTCCGGGTGAAAGGACAAGGATCACTAATGGCTATAATATCTCGCGATAGGCTGTCCCTTAAAGATGCTATCGCACATTGGGTTGGTGCAGTGTGAACAGAGATAGCGCATTTTCTATACAGGCTTCCACCTCTGTGAGTCCCTGATAGCTGATACCCGGGGAAATCTAAACAACCAACAGTATGAAATGAAACATGAATGAAGCAGTTGCCATATCTTTCCTAAACCTGAATATTTTCAGTTTTATCCAGAGGTGTTTTTTTAATTGTTTTTTTTGTAAGGCCGGATCACAAGCTCATAAATGCATGATTTACACTGGCAAAACAGTCTAATAGGCAGTTGAGAGGATTTTTATTTCACCATATTGGCATTTTTGCGTTACGGTAAAGAAAACCATATAACAGCTAGTTTGAGTGTATGGGGGTGCGGGCATCCCATGTCTCTCTAATGTCTTTAGTTATATGAGTTGCAATTATATATAGGAGAACCTCTATACAACCGTCACCTCTGCTTAACGGTTTTATACGGGAAGGCGTACGTCAAACAAAAGAAAATATTGCAAAACTAAGCGACTATTATGTTCGGGGGGAATGGTACGCTCGTGCAAAATCAATCAATCAATCAACTAATCAACCAAGCAATCAACCAATCAAAAAAAAGGCGACATAGATATGTCATTGATTCATAAATTTGTTTTTGAAAAGATGCACATCAGAGAGCCATGTAGGATTCATGAAACATCCATACCGTTTGGAATTTCTGTTTTGACTGGGGACATTTACTTGCTGAGCTGGCTAGTATTATATAATTTTCCCCTGGATTTTTTTTACATAGCAGTGACAGCAGAGGGTACAGTGTCTGCTCTCCATCTTTGCTACAGTACCTGTTGCACTTCACAAAAGGCTCTTATTTGAATGCATATCATAATAAAAAGCAATAATCAATACATTTTTCTAGAGGTATAGGCAATACCATTGCAAAATTAATGTGATGAAATGAGTGAGTGGGCAAATATTTCCAAACAATAATCATCCAATAATCTGATGTGAAAGGTAGGGCAAGTGGCTATGAAATTACCAGTATGAGGGCCATGTTAATGCTTTAATTTGTCCTGAAAACCACAGCCGAAGGGGAGGCCTTGATTGACAAACGTAGCCCAACTCATATGGGGGGCAGCCCATATGGGTTGTATGCTGGAGGGTGCCTGGACATGGTTGCCCCTTTAGCATGTAACAGACACGATGTGTGGAGCTTGGTCTACTAAACTCATTTCATTATTCAGTGAAAACCATATCCAGAGGCACCTAATTTGGGTGTGGTTAAAGGTTAATACTCTATAATATGACCTTTACAGCCTCAATCTGAGGTTTAATGCACAAAAGGCATGAAAAAGATAGAAACAAGTGTTTGCAACTTTCCATTCCACCATTACTGCTAACGCATATCCATTTTACTCCAAGTTCATCACACAGTTGTTTTAAATGCATCCCCAACCATCACACAAACAACAATTATAGGCATATTGAAATGATTAAAACCTGAATTAATTTTGATTTCTGAAAATTTTTTGTGGATTCAAATTATTGTGTACACTAATCATTGTTGTACACTAATGATTGTTAGGCTCCATAAAATCTAAAATTCAACATTTTGTTTGGAATTGGGATATTGCCACCGGTAGTTCATGCAACTAGTTTTCCGTGGATAGCATGAAAAGCACAGCATGCTCTATCAGCACCATGGACAGCACCACATTACACTCACATAAAATGAAATGCTTCACTTCCTGAATACAAAACCAAACAATTAGCACAAAACAAGAGCAAGATGTTGGAGAATAGTTTGACTCAATCTGTGATTAGTCTATGACTGTGTGCGTGTGATGTGCATCTTATGTTGGCTGGCTTGAGACTGCTATTGAAATCAGAGAGCTACTGTCACAGTCATCATGAATAATTCTGCTGAGCTATACCCAGGTTAGAGTTTGATCACATTGTTACTGCAAATATAGTTAAGAAATTCCAAGTCTGCAGGTACAGTGTTTACTGCAGCATCACTTCATGTGTAAGAGGAATGTCGCCTCCATGATTGCGCAGTTCCTTTAAAGTGTTCCCTCTCTACCACAGATGAAGCAAAACTGGCCCCAAAAAGTCCTCCATCTCTTTGAAACACTTGTCAATGCCTATAATGGCACAGTCTACTAGTGGAAGGAAAATGTCTCTCTTGAACCACTCTATGGGTGATGGGTAGGGATTCACATCTTGGTGAACTGGTGTTTTTGGTGTTGAATTCAAGCATTTCAATTGAAGATGAGTATCCCCGTCTTGGCTATGACTTCGGCATCTTTTTGAATCAATATAAGGTCTTTCTTTCTCTATTCCTGGAGGAATTTCAGAACACATTCCACTTACTCCCATCTTTGGGCTCCGGAGAAGCTCACTAAAGTAATTATCTTCATATATTATGTTCCAGATGATTATGCTGAAATAACCATGACACAATGTCTTGTTTCAGGCCTTTGGCTGGAAAAAGGTTTCACTCAAACTTTGTTTGTAGTATGATCTACCTGTGTTACCGGTGAATTACTGACATCAAGGAATTGATAGCACAGGCCTTTGGTAGTCTTTATGTGGCATTCCCATCATGTGGTCAATATGGCCTTGAGTCTCATCTAGGGAACATTATTTTGAAAAGCTACAATCTCTATTTTGATAGATAGATAGAGGATGGTGCAAAGGTGTTGCAGCACTCTAAATAAGCTTGAAGACTTTGTTGAGGAATTGGCAACATCTACAATCACCAGATCATGGAATACAGTTTGAACAGTGCTGTTTTGCCAATACCTCAATGTCTCAAATTTATTGTGAAGCAGGCTGTTGCTGAGCTCATGTACTCAACAAATCTTCCCTGTGTGTCTAAAAAATGACATTGATGTACATTTTCATGTGTGTTGGTCACTTCTACACTCCAAAGCTGCAGTTAGAGACTATTTACCAAGGAGGTTGAAGAAAAACATAGAATCAACTGATTGTGAATATGCCATATCATAACCATGACCTACAGATAGTTTCCACATGTTTTAACATAATGAAGTATCCCTTCTTGGTGTTGGCATGATTGGGTTTGGTCATGGTGCTGCATGTCAATGTGCCCTAACTGAACAGGGTCTAATGGGGTCTTTACACAGAATATTGAACTACTGTTCACTAGTAATAAGCTTTGGCTACTGAGCTGGATTTGTGTCACTGAAGGGTAACTGTTCTGTGACCCTACCTGGAGTGTTGGAAGTACTAGCATAGTTCTCCATTCCCATGGGTTTTCCGTCTCAGTAATAGACAGACCTATTATTTCCATCATTAAAAATTTGGTGAAGGTAGTTGTTCATCTTTCCACCAACCAGACTAAATGCTAAAGTGATACTTTAATCATAGACCTCTCCTCTTCAGACTAGACTAATAACAATACTAAATCAAAATAATAATAAATACTAGATATCAATATAAAATCCACAAGGGAGTAAACTCGTCGTTGTGTGGATGAGAGTCTCCATCTGGGTTTGTGTTTCTTTGTGAGAGGTGTTGATTAGAAGCTTGGCCCCCAGCACCACTTCAACACACAAGAGGTCTCAGCAGCACTGGAATCTGGCAGGGTGCACACTGTTGGTTTTGGACTGAAAAAGCACATCATTAGTGTCTGTTAATTGCAGCTAATTGGCCCTAACGAGATGAACAGACCACCCACCGGGACCATTCATATAAATAATTTGTAGAAAACAAAATTAATTACTAGATGCTAATTAAAGTCAATTAAAGCTGATTAAGCAATGGTGGAATGGGAAAGTTATAGACAGCAAAATACCTGGCAACACACAATATGAATATATCTGGAAGCTCATAGAGCTCCCTAATACTGTGAAACAGGATGGCCTATACCCATTCAAATCCCACACGCTTAACACAGCTTAACAGAGCACTCCTGTGGCTTTAAACAAAGACTCATCTCAATCTGTGTCAATGTATCCACTATTCAGTCAGTCTCATCTGAAGGAAACTGCCTGAATAATCAAATGCATTCAGGATGATGAGAAGTACATTTTTCATAGAAACATTTGTCTGTGTCAGTAACACAAAACAATAACACACAAGTGAAACGTATAATGCAATGGTTAAAGTAGAAGTAAAACACAAATCACATTTATTTCATGAATCAGATTCATTTCACAATGCTCTAAAATGAACAACAATTGTAATTCTGTCTTAACTCTATTACATTACTGATCATCTTTCATCATTTTCTCATAGGTTGACAGTCAATAGAAAGTTGCTACAGAGTGGTCCTGTTGTGTCTTCTGTGAACTATTGCAGAAGATAGGTAGTGAAGCATTGATATCCAGTAACTTTGCATGGTTGTGTAGTTGTGATTGGTATATGTTACATGTAGTGCAAATAACACCAGTTATAATGGTGCTACTGTAGTGTTAAGCAAATTTAAATATCCATTCCTGGCACAAAACCACGCCACCTGCACCTCTTATACTCTGAGCAAACTGCCCCTAAGACCATGGCGAAATGACACACTTCAGCAATTTTTCAGAGCAGAGAAGTGGGACAGCTTGACAGCTCTCAGTGGCATGACATTTGAAGCACTCAGCATAAACACAGCGCCCCGTTTTAATCCTTGAACACCCTGTGCTTTACTGGATTTGCAACATACCGGTAGCATAATTAATGCAAGGGAAATACAGAGGTACACCTGTATTGACATACAGACATATGGGATTGCTGTGCTTCCCTGTTAGCATGTACAGAACTCCTTCCATCCTGTTGAATTATTTATCCAGATGGCAGTGTTAAGAGCTCTGACAATGCCAATAAAGGGTGAAAGTGGTGGGTTGAGATTCAGAGAGTCCAAGTTTAGTGGTTATTTCCTCCCTACCAGCTAGGTAGCTCCCCCAAGCATGAAAGCACATTGCGAGAGCAGGGGCCGTTGGGAGAACCCGTCAATGCCAGGGCCAACAGACACAAAGAGGAGAGTCTCAAGTGTAATCCATATTGACCGCCTCTACCCTCACCTGCCAAATAATATCATGGATTTGCCTTGTCCAATGATATACCTTCATCAAGCTAACCCCAGTATATTGATATCATTGATAGTTTTAACTGCCACCATCATCATTACAGCTGTACCAAAACTGACGCAGAGGGAAAGGGGATAATTCCTACAAACAAACAATATCCTAAAGCTGCCCAGAGAGAGTAGATTACATTAGGTTAATGTTGAACTCCCCAGTGTATAATCAAATAGCTATTGTGGATAGAAGGAAATCAATCCTGCTGATCACAGACGTTTTCTAGTGGAATACATAACAATATGAAAAAACATTCTGGATTAATTAGCTGCACTGAGATCGCGAGATTGCTAATTTCACACACAGTGCTTGATTACAGTAAATTGGTAAAATGACAGCATGTAAAGTACAGCTATGAGTGATAGAGATAGTAAAGACCATCATGAGAAAGGGTTCAGGCAGTGTCACATTGGTTTCATGAGTGAGGATGAGTGTGAAGAGGAGATTGTTAGGCAGAGCGAGAGGAGGAGCAGACAGAGGAACCTACCCCACAAAGGGAGAGAAAGTGATCTGCCTGGGGGCCGTTCGGTGAGAGGGCCCAGGGGACAGAGTGCCGGGAGCCCTAGTGATGATGGTGATTGATGCAGGCACAATTCAGACACCCCAGACGCTCCAGCAAATTAAAAGGCTATTTTGTAAAGTTGTAAAGGAGCAGAATGGCAGAGGGGGCTGATGAGGCCCCCTCCCCTCTCAGTCACACCATCAGCTTCTGTTTGGTTTCCTTGGTGTCATCAATCCCTTAGGGAAGAGAGCTGTTACAAGCCTTTCACGCTCTCTCATACTGGCTACAACTCTGATGCTGCCTGTGTGTATATATGGCTGTGTGCACGTGTGTGTGCATGTGTGCGTGTGTGTGTGGGGAAGGGGAGGTAAATATGTGCTCAAACACCAGCGGGACATTGTAAGCCTATTTATGAGTCAGTAATACCTAAATGAAAGTCAACAAGCAAATATTGATGAAGCATCCATGGGGAAAATGCATAGCAAGCATATTGTTCCGGTTCTATAAGGTACACACTGGCTCAGCGGACATGAGGAAAAGCAGCATCTGCAGCCATAATAGAGGGTCTTTGCTCTCTTGCATTAGTTCCTCATCTGTACATGATTTACAAATCATTTATCCTCAATTTGAATTTAATTGACCTGGCTGACCTGAGGATGCACCCGTGGCTGGGCGTGTGTCCTGCCTGGGAGCACCGTGTGTGGGGAGAGGAGATAGAGAGACAGGCTGTGTCAGGCCTGGGAGGGCAGCCTTCAGGGAGGACACTCACATGGCAGAGGTCAAACCAGTGTCAAGTGGGGAGTGAGGCCAGCTGAGCTGCCTTGGCCCACTCATTGTGCTCATCAATGCAGCTGCTGCCAGTTACCAGGAGTGTACGAAGGGGAGGCAGTGTGGGCCGGGGGTGGGGGCGGTTGCGGGGAGCTGGGTGGATGGAAAGGAGCGTGCATGTGTGTAAGTTTGGGGGAGGAGGATTGGTGGAGGATGGGGATTTGTTGAAGCTTGGGGGCATATGGTGCCTGGCCAAGGGAAGGGGCTCCTGTCCACACAACACATGCCAAGTCTCTCACAAGCAGGTCACCTGCCTCACATCTCTGGACTGCTCACAATCAACACTTGATAATCCTTTTTTTGTGGTCAGCTATTTCAAACTTTTGCAATTTGTTCAGAACAATAGTATGTGAATATATGTCGTATGATTTTGAGACATTCTGGAACTTGTTACCAATTCACAGAAATAATAATAAACTGCAATTCGATTGTGTAGAATTAAATAAAACAAATAAATATTTATTCCCAACACAGAGAACAAATTTGAAAAAACTATAACATTTGGATCCTACTGTTCGTCATCCAGTTATTAGCATCCCCTATGCAGCTATTGTGGTCTCAGTCAGTGGTGATATGGCTCAGGCTAGAGTGCAAGGGCTTGATTCTCAGGCCTAGCATGTAACCACGCGTGAGGTATAATCAGCCTTAGTGCAGTAGGGTCACGACTCTTGGTGGAATGATTTGACTGGCCTGTAGCAGCTTATCACCTGCTCCCACACTGCCCAGCCCATCCGATGAATACAGACAACAGGGGGGGAGGCCACTGTATGAATCGATCTGCGCTCACAGAGATATGTCCTGCTCAGGGGTCACCAAGGCTGGCTAATATGTACACTGACATGTCAATAAGAAAATATTAGCCAAACTGCTTAACAGAGAGGGAGGGAACAGACATTTTGTTTACATGCATGCACATATACATGCATGAAAGGATGGTAAACGCACACACACACACGCGTGAATCCCAGTCTGATTCCCTTGGTGCATCTGTCAGTCTCTGATCTCTGAGTTGTATGCAAGGAGGGGAGCCGTAGATGCTACATCAGAATAAGAGCGAACTGATGCTGCCGCCCACCCTTGTGTTTTCAGCTGGGCCTTCTCATACTCACCCTTTCATCCCATCAGCTCTGTGGGACTGGGCTCGTCCCAATGCACCAAACAGATGGGCGCCTCACAAAGGGCCCTGCTTCTCAGCAAGCTGGTGTCCTACATGGCTGATTACACCTAAATACCAAACCCAGAATTGATACAGTGGCTCATGGGCACTTTGTGCAATGGACACAGGGCAAGCAGAACAATAAAGCCAGACGTAGTTTGAAAGCTATTTCCTTTGTTGTTGTTACGGCACAGCACGTGGAGGCTGAAAATCATAGGTAACAATTGAGGATTTTAGGAGCAACTGGAAGAACATCCATACTATATCACATACCTTTTGAGATGCATACACAAACAAGACACAAAAATAAAAATGGATGTGAAGGAATCTAATTCACAAAAAGAGTAACTTATGTTGAGAGGAAACTCAACAATATCTTGTGTTTCCTCTCAGTAATATTCCATTGTCTGAAATCTATATATAATGTAAGTTGATAGACTGCTGTAATCGATATGTGGAAAAATATCACCTTTCTTTCATGTGCTGAGAAGACATACAGTTGGAGGCAGCTTTGCATTAATTGTAGCCTCTGCAACCCCGGCAGACTGTGGTAATCAGTCAATATAGTGACTATATCTACAGAGCTGTGACCACAGACCATGCATTTGCTGATAGGAGATATTGACAGGTAGCTCAATACAAGTAAAATAAAGCACATAGGTGTGGAACTGCAGGGAGGAAGAGAGACATACAGACACACTGACAGAGAATTAACAAAAGCAAAAATAACATTGCACAGGCAACAGATCATTAACAATTACAACAAAGAAAATATATCATGGACAGGGAAACCCACCTAAATACAGTTCACCCATCTTAATCTGATATACTGTATGCAGTAGCTTTATGAGTAACATCATGTGTATGTATTATGTAGGATGTTTTTCTATTCATAAATTAACTATATAACTATTACTATTCCGATTTTATTTGCTTTGCTTTGATTGGTGGGAATTGTCGTTAATGATGATGGTGTGATGTTTAGTCATGGCACAGCACTGCATTGTAAAGTGTGAATTTCGGTCATCAATATCTTCACCGTTTTACCACTTTATCTTCATATATTTTCATAGGTTAGTTGGTATACCCACTGGCTCGCCAAAACCCGCTTAAGATATGGACTAGTTTTGATGATATATATATTTATATATATTTATATATAAAAAAATGATTAGACTTTTTTTGGCCCTAGCTTGCCATCATGTGTACTCTAATGTCCAAAGAAATTTCAACATTATAAACTGACCCTATTGACTGTGCATGCTGAAATTAATAAGATAAAATTAATAGAGAGGTTCTAGGAATGTGTTGATCTGCTAAACCTGCAGCTGCTGCCCACTACACACCAAACACATGACTGTATAAGGCTTAACAACCAGGGCCATTACTTAAGAACATCTTAAATCTTAATTAGTGGACCGTAGCTATCAGTGATTTTATCAGTAAAACCAAAAACCAGGAAGGGCCTTGTTACTGGACAGATAGATAGTTCATGTTAATGTTGACAATGTTGATGTATTGGCTCTTCAATGCCTATTTATCAATGGCACTGGATGAGAAAGTACACACAAAACACAGCGTTTAACTACCTAATAGTGGTTATTAGGATACAGGAGTGGTGATTATACTGAATTACTTCACAACACTATTCACTGTATCAAAACTGTCATGTGATGTGAGTTTACTGTTGTCCAATAGGTAACAGTAAACTCACAGTAATCTCACCACTTGCTTGCTGCTGCAAATTTGAGCTGATAAAGCAATAGATATTTGAAAGTACCAGGTAGTATTTGTTCAATCGAGATACAATGCTGCTAAAGGGATTGCATCCTAAACTTTTCACAGTACTCCAAGGACTTTGTCAGTACATTTATTTTGACACCCAGCAAAATACTAGACCTTCTAGCCATATACAAGCCAGATTCTAAGTACATTAGTTGGGCTTTAATACACTTGTTGTTGCCTAAGTAATTAAGTTCATGCTTTGTGTCATGCTTATTTTATTAGTGTTAACTAGCAACCTGCTATAATGTAGTTATTTGTTGTTAAATACAACAAATACTGTATTGTACATAACACTATGGTGCATGAACACAAATATGTATTTACACACTAATGCCCCCCCCCATGGGCTTTCAGTGCTCCCCTTCTTGATTCTTCTCTCTTTCTCCCCATGATCACTGGAGTCTTGTCAGTGTGTGTGTGTGTGTACGTGCATGTGCAAGTACATGTGTCCATTCACATTTGAGCCTGTGTGTGTGCAAATAAGATAGAGAGAAAGAGAAAGAGGGGAGTGAGTACATGCCTGTAGCCAGCCTATCCACATTTTTCATCAACATTAAAAACAAGCCGGGCTCCTTATCAGCAGCTGTGTCCTTTCCTTCCTCCCAGACTGCCCTCCCATCCCTGTCTGGCCTCCCAGATATGCTAATCGCTATGTAAGAATATCCTGTTGGATAATTACCATACATTACCCTGTGCTCATCTCCGGATTAATTCTTCATGTGCATAATCGCATTTGGGTTTCTTTTCTAGCCCAATGTCAAAGGTGAAACGTGGGTAAATACAATTTATCACTGATCGAATATCATAGTATAGTGTGGAATGTGTTAGCAGCTCTTAGCTCCAGGATATTGTCTGCAGACAGAGATGGCTGAATGAGGAGGATTATCTCTGCAGCCAAAACTGTCCAGACTGCTGGATCTTAGAGAGTGGTAATGCCACCACCAAAGGCTGTTTTAAATAGGAGGATACCCCGGCAGTATCCTATTCACTCCGATGCTTTTAAATTTGTTTGTTTATTTATGTTTTCACATTGATCCCTTACAATCTAACTGTCAACTTAAAATACCAAATTACAGTATGTGCACGGATCAAGAGAGATTAACAAGTTTTATACACCATGGAGGGTACATCAAATGTTGTTTTTTTTGAGGGAGCATAAAGGTTTATTTTTCTGTGATACATTTTTTTAATAGATGTGTATGATTTTTTTTTTCATCATGCACCTTGATTTCCTTTGGAACCTGAGGTCAAATGCTTGGATAGGGAATACATGGTCAGTACATGCTCTGAGAGAAAGGGGAGGCCGGGACAGGGAGGACGGGGAGGACAGGAGAGATGGGTGAGAAGAGGAGGTGAAATACATCTGTAGCAATATTACTTGTAATGCCACTCCACCTAAAGGAATGCATCAGCCAGGACAGCTGATGGAAATGTTCTCCCTATGGCTCTACCTTCTTTACATCTCTCTCTCCGCTCAAAGCAACCCACTATTAGTTGTGAATGACATTTCCATCAGGATGGACATTCTTCTTACCAGCTGCCTCTCCCAGTGTCCTTCCATCGCTCCTCAACATCTATGACAGCAAAAATAACCTCTAATACAGTATACAGTATTTGTATGCTTTCAAATCTGGAAAGCCTTTTGTGCTATCATGACTCGTTGAAAATCTATTCAGTCTTCAAATATGTTAAAGCGGACTATCCTTCAATTTTAACGTTCCTAGCATTTTTGTAGCCTTGGGCAGTCCAGGGAGTATTTGAGAACATTTGATTTTGATTATGAACAACTCATAATAGAAGAGTCCGAACAAATTTGTACAGACTAACTTCCCAACGGACAATGAATGGAAGACTGACTTTAAGTGTTTGCCTCTGTACATCTGCGTGAGCTTTATATGGTAGATCTTTCAATTACAACCCAGAAAATGCAGCACTCTCAGATCCCACCACCTTTGTCAACCATTCCATTTCATTTTCTATGGAGCAATACATCACATATTTTGGCATGGCAAAAACTCTTCTCTCTTGTTTTTGGCTCTGACAGACAGTAGTGAATGGTATACTGAACTGTCATAGAGCACGGAAATGTTATTCCCCTTTATGTCATCAGGACCACGTGGGAGCTCTAGATCCGACTCATGATGCATGACATGATATTTTAACAGCATGTAAGTAAGTATGACATACATCAGTCCACTACCAAGAACCAAATTTGTTTTCATCATTTGAAATGAAGGAAATGCTCATATGAAATTGAAATATATCTGGATATCATGTTCACACAGCTTTTGGTAACGTTTCTCCAATTGTTGTCACACCATTTATTTCATTCAAATATTAACAAATGTATGACCAGATATTGACTAAATGAACATAGTCCTGTATGCATTATTGTTGCTACTGCTAGTGCTTTTTAATTATTATAATTATTTTTAAAAACAATACAATCTTGTTTGAGAAATATTATTTGACTAAAAAGTTGTATTAGTTTTTGATAAATGATGAAACAAAAGAGTTCTTGGTAGTGGACCCCACTGTGTATACAGTATATATATATATATACACATATATACATAGGCTAAATATGTCTGAACAAAAATGTGTTTAATTTGAGTTTGCTGAATTTTAAATGTAGCTCACGGGTAGGCTGATCAATGCATTACAGACATGTAATACTACAACAGGAACAGGTCCTGCCTTGGATAGCCCCGCCCCTATTTTTTAAATCTCATTTGAATATATTGAGTGGGCCATCTGTACGCCATTTATCTACATCAAAAAGCCGTTAGAATTGCCATCTCCTCCCCCGGCCCTGCCTCCAGCCCA